>BQNB010187803.1:10000-12007 GCA_026074375.1 Tanacetum coccineum
AATGGTATAGTAAGAGGATCATCGACTAAGCATTTTTTGAAATTCAAGACATGAAACGTACTATGAACTCTACTCAACTGCTCTGGGAGTTTAAGACGATAGGCGGCGGTTCCTACTTTAGCAATGATCTTAAAAGGTCCAATATAGCGAGGGTTCAGCTTTCTTTGTTTGCCAAAACGTATCACCCCTTTCCATGGTGACACTTTCAGCATGACCTTATCTCCTATTTGAACCTCAAGGGGTTTCCATCTTACGTCGGCATAACTCTTTTGACTATCACGGGCTGCTTGGATACGGCTCTTGATTTAAACGATCTTCTCAGTTGTCTCGTGGATGATCTCTGGGCCAGTGAGCTGTCTATATCTAACTTCAGCCTAGCAGATAGGTGATCGACACTTGCGCCCATACAACGCCTCAGATGGAGCAGTCTTAATGCTGGTATGGTAACTGTTGTTATACGAAAATTCCACTAACGGTAAATGTTTATCCTAGCCTTTTCCAAAGTCAAGTACATAGGCACGTAACATGTCCTCCAACGTCTGAATAGTTCTCTCACTCTGACCATAGGTCTGTGGATGGTAAGCCGTACTCATATCCAATCGAGTACCTAATGCTTTATTTTGAGATTTCCAAAAATGTGAAGTAAATTTCCCATCACGATCAGAGATGATCAAAACTGGCACTCCATGCCTTGAGACTACTTCCTTCAAGTACTGTCTCATCAACTTCTCTAAAGTGTCATCTTCTCGCATAGGCAAGAAATGAGCAGACTTAGTGAGACGATTAACGATTACCCAAATCGTGTCTTGACCGGTTGTCGTCTTTGGTAATTTAGTCACAAAGTCCATCGTTATGTTCTCCCATTTCCATTGTGGGATTTCTGGTTGAACCAACAAACCAGACGGCTTCTGATATTCTACCTTAACCTTGGCACACGTTAAACACTTGCTGACATAGGTGGTAATTTTTGCTTTCATGTTGGTCCACCAATACAGCTTCTTTAGGTCTTGGTACATCTTATCCGATCCAGGATGGATGGAATACTTTGACTTATGAGACTCATGCATAATCAAAGCTCTCAGGTCACCAAAAAAGGAATCCAACTTCGATTGTTCAAACATAACGTTCCGTCAGCACGAGGCTCAAGTTTGTTAATCATGCCATGCAAATCTTCGTTGATGAAGTTCTCTTCTTTCCTGGCTTCCGATTGAGCACTCAAAATCTGCTTAGGAAGATTTAACCCTATAGTCATAACTAAGGCCCGAACTCGTAGAGGCTTACTTCTTTCCTTTCGACTCAAGGCATGAGCCACCACGTTCGCCTTTCCTGGGTGATATCGAATCTCACAGTCGTAGTCGCTCAACAACTCTAACCATCGTCGTTGTCTCATGTTCAGCTCCTTCTGATCGAGAATGTGTTGCAAACTCTTGTGATCAGTGAACACGCGCACTTTGTACCGTACAAATAGTGTCTCCACATCTTCAAAGCAAACACTATTGCACCAAGCTCTAGGTCATGTGTGGTATAGTTCTTCTCGTGAACCTTGAGTTGGCAGGATGCGTAAGCTATGACCTTCTCCCTTTGCATCAAAACCGCGCCCAACCCTTTATGCGAAGAATCGCAATATACCACGAAGTTCTCACTTCCCTCGGGTAAAGCCAAAATCGGCGCACTACACAATTTCTGTTTTAACAACTGAAATGCAGCCTCTACCTTTTCTCCCCAATCAAACTTCATGCTTTTCTGAGTCAACTTCGTCATAGGCATAGCGATTTTTAAGAAACCTTTGATAAATCTTTAGTAGTAACCGGCTAAACCTAGAAATTGACAAATCTCGGTTGGTGTCTAGGGTGATGCCTAATCCTTGATAGACTCAATCTTAGCTGGATCAACGTGAATGCCTTCCCTATCAATTACGTGACCAAGAAATTATACCTTTGACAGCCAAAATTCGCACTTTGAAAACTTGGCGTACAACTCCTCCTCCTTAAGTAACCTTAGAATTAA
>BQNB010187805.1:0-12006 GCA_026074375.1 Tanacetum coccineum
TGTTAAGGTAATGCATTGATGGATTAGGAGAAAAATTGAAACATTAGCAAGTATCTAAGCAGCTCTCACAGTAATATCATTTCCATAACCACCCTCACCAATGACTTTGTGATGTATTGTTCCAGGTATTATACCTGATAGATCTTTCATAGTCACTGTGAGATCGCCAAGCACATTCAAAGAACAAGACTTGACTATTGCAACAACTTGGTCAAGTTTCCCCTTTTTCATAAAGTTTTTGATGTCTCCCAAACATCCAGTTACATTGCCACCATTAGCATTCACATAGTTAGTGGCGCTAACCCACGACCCACTCTTAAAATCATCATCCTCACCTACATCCTCAACAACTTTCTGCATATATTCTTGTGTCGACATTAAAGCCCCATCCGAATAAAGAATAAAAACCTTTTTTTAAGCAGCTTGGCTTGCTGAACAATACCCGCAGGACCGGGTAGTATCCTAACTGGATTTGGGGTTGAGGGAGATGGTTCAACACGTGTGCTACTAGACGGACGCAAAACGGGTGTTAACTGGAGATCTAAATCATCTATATCAAGACTATATTCTCATGGATCATTTTCATTATTAAAATTGGAATCCATTTGAGATAGTTGGAGAAGAAGTTGTGTGAGAAAATGAGGAGATGGTGAAGGGTATTTATAACAGAAAAGTAGCCGTTGGAATTTAAAAATTAAAAAAAGAAATACCGAATTTAAAATAACAATACTTTATTTAAAACAACAAAATTAATATACTTTCTAGATTATTAAGCTACCCCAAATTCCAAAAAGAATTCCCCATCATTAGCTTGTTTTTGCCTAATTTTCTCCTCTCGTTCTTTTTCATCCCTTGCTTCTTCTTTTAATGTTTCTCTTAAGTCTTCCTCATCTAGATGTAGTTGATGTAGCTCTTTCTTAGTAAGATATAAATCACATATCTCATGGGTCTTTGATGACGAACAACCTATATGTGTTTGTGAGCGGTAGTTGTATTTTTCTAGTAGCCAAACTAACTTGGCATTCATTTGTTTTTCTATTTTTGTCGCCTTTCCATACATAGAAAGATTCAGGTCGTAATCTTTATCAGATCCTTCTTTTAATAAAGTGTCAATCAAAGCACGACTCTCTTGTGGAATGTCATTACATTTCTCGTATGCTTTTCTAAGATCGTCTTTAGTTGTGCATGCATTTTCAAATTGCAAGGCTAAATCCAGAATCTCTTTCTGACGAATTATATATTCGTCAATTAGTTTTTGAACCAAAGCTTCGACTTCATCGTCGGTATGTGGAAGCGAACAAGTCATTTAAAAAAGTTGATGAAAGTGTATATAATTGTGTATAAAATGGTAAAATAAGTGGGTATTTATAGTGTTAAAGTGTTTGAATATTAAAAGTTGAAAAAGTGAGATTTTATAGAGAATGGAGGAGAGTTTAATTTAAAAAAAAATAATTAAATTAATCATTTAACGTAGAAAACGGTAAATATTTTCTGTGTATGTACAACTGTTCCATCTCTTCGTCGGTGTGAGAGAACCGAAACAATTGAAGAAGGTCCGAGGGGAGGAACCGCGTCCTATGTGTTCGTAATGTAAATGAGGGAGACGCGTCCTCACTCGCTTCCACCTCGTATGACAGCCGACCGAGATATTTTCTTCTCACCATTACGTTCAGTCTAAGTAAGTCTTTTTAAGATATGCTATAGACGATTTTTATGAAATTTAAGTATATACTAAAAACAAAAACGTATAACACTTTCTACTATGGGGTTACTAATATGTTGTTAAGATTACGATCTTAATCTTTAGATCACATACATTTTGCAACGATACCTGTAAAGCAAAATGATCTGGATCTTACATATGGATAATTTGCATTCACTTACATAGGATAAAATCACAAACCCTTCTTGGGTGAAAGTCGACTCCTCTAAAAACCCTATATTCAATTCATGATCTATCCTTCCTGTTTCTTAATTCTTAATCTTTTGTAAATCATTCTTTTTTATGATTATCCATCACCACGTTGGTTTAACAAACATCCATTAAGTTTTATACGCGCGCGATTTAGGGTCTTTTTCTTAAGGGTAGCGTTTGTCTTGTTCCCTGATCCATCTCTTTGCGACCTAATCTCTACCTTGACTCCGTCTCTCAGCAATCTTGTGTAAAGCCTGTTGAACATGGTGTAAATTATCTGATTATGACATGTTAACTCAAGACTGAACCCGATTGCTGCTTCGACCTATTGGATTTGGCTTGTGTGGTTTGAGATCATTATACTTGTCATGTTACACCGTATATCGATTCTGATTGTTGATCTATATTTCAAGTGGTTGGATCTATCAATAGAGTTTTGGGGTTTGAGAACATTTGGCGCGCTATGTACCTAACTAAATCCTCTCCTATAGGTTTTTAATTTAATTCACAATTTTGCGCAAAGTTGGTTTTGGGAATTGGATTGGTTATGCCAAGCTTGTTTTGCACGCTTGGGTTTGTGGGCGAGAGTGAGAACAGGGGCGTTGTTTCGCTGGTAAGTGAAGTGTGGTTATTGTTTGGAATGAACGTGGATTCTTGAGTCCAGAAAGGTACACAGGGTGTCGGAAAGGAGTAAAGGAACTAGAGCGCAATGAGTTTCAAACACATAGCACAGGTATTAAAGGATGGTGCACTGTAACCAACTGTTACGGGTGATTTTTGGAATGGCTGCAATCTGGAGGTAGAAATCACCTATCAGTGGTTGAACAGAACCGTTGGACAAATGGAAAAGCTAAGTCCGTCTGGTGAATACTTCTGATTTGGGATCTCGTATCCAAAAATCCACCAACACCTAACGCAGGAAAACTAACTTTGGCGAAGCTGGTAAATGCCCCCGTTAAGACTCTCCCTTCATATGCTAGATGTTACTACAGTAAACCAGTGTACAAAAGTTGATCTTTTTCGCACTTTGTTTACACCGCGGGGTAATATAGATTGATGTGGTTGTCCGGTGGAGTCCTATTTAGAGCTCTAAGTGAGCGATTTGTCAATACTGCTTAAGTTTATTTCTGGGAAAGCGGTGTGGCCTATCCTGGTGTTTGCTACTATGTAGATAACACTTGGGGTAAATAGGGCTGCGTTCCTAGAGATCCACTGTTGTCTCACAAACCCGTATATGAGCGAGAGAGGGGGGTGTGGTGGGTGGGGGGGGGGTGGGGGGGGGGGGGGGGGGGCGGGGGGGGGGGGGGGTCCCACAATGACCCAAAAAAAAATACCGTCCCTGGACCCCCCTTGTGACAACTTTAATAATGGACAGTTGTCCCCCCCACCTCCCCATTCCTCCCCTGTCTTCTCCCCGGTCGCCCTCCATCATCCACCCTTAATTTTGTAACATTAAATTATTACAATAAACCAACACGACCACCAACCCAATTAACCCTCGTGGGAGTGGGTGATCCTTCCCCTCCTAAATTAGTCCGAATAGTCATATATATTAAAATAAAATCTATCCCCGCACACCCACCACCCAACCACAACCCTTCACCTCAAACACCCCCAACCTCCACCCCACCTAGTCCAAAATTATAAGTAAATTGGGCCATTCTAACGTGACCACATAAAAAGCTCACAAACAACAAAATTTGTTCGGGTCTACTTCACAACTACTCTCAACGACTGCAACTATATCTCACTAACCATAATACCCCCTATACTCCTCCTTCTAGTCTTAAGAATACCCAAGACTCCAAAAACACACCCCAAAGCGCCCCCCCCCCCCCCCCCCTCCTCCCACCGCCCCGACCCCCCCCACCCTCTCCACTCACGCCCCCCGCCCCCAAGCACACTCCCCACGGTCCAATCTAAAAATTTCCATGAAACCATTTACAGAATCGTGCTACAACCCGTACCCCCCAGCCAATAACCACCGTCCAGCCCGGCCGCCTTAGATCCGCACAATGTTGGGCTGTTAAAGCAATGCACCTAAACACACTCGATGTGCGCTTACTTTATACGCAGTCTTTAATCGCGCATTAATAAATGGGCTAAAAGGTCCCAATACACCTTGGATCAAACACACCCCGATGAAGGAGCCCTAACAAGTGGTTTCATTACCGTGTGGTGCCTAAACGTCAACCCTCAACCAATCAAACATAAACTAATACATTTACCACATATAACGATCAAAATAGACTAGACTAGGTATATCCCCCCAGCTTATTGGCAAATAAGGCCAATAAAGCATTCTTGCTATATGGTGTTTCGGCCCCTAAATGACCCGAAGCGTATAACAAACCCCCCCCCCATACAAAGAAAGTCCGCGTGGGAGGCATTTTAGCTTATTTCTTATTCGTTTCAACTTAGCTTAATCTGTCTTGTTTTCAGCTTATTGGAAATAAGCCAATAAGCATTTGCTAATGGGCTTTCGGGCCCATTAATGACCCGAAGAGGTTTTAACCTCTTTGGTTCGGCCCATTGAGGTCCGATGACTTTGTTTCAGTCCGTTAAGCACTTAGAGGGTCAGTCGCTTATTTTGCTTATTCGATAAGCTAATAAGCCCGCCGTTGGGCCTATTGGGCTCGATAGAAACCCGGTAAGGGTTCTAGTGGTTTGGTCTTAATCCCCTTGGGTCCAATGACCTTTCTAGGATTTTTAGAAGGCTTATCGGCTGTTTAAGCTCTCGAATAAGCTGTGGGAGCTTATTCGTGGCGTATGGCTTATTTTATGGACTCGGTAATGGGCTAGATGGCCCACTTGGGTTCGTTTGACTTAACGAAGCATGTCAAGGGTCCATTAAGATTCTTAGGTTCATATTAAGCTCATTAAGCCGCGTAAGCTCGCTAATAAGCTGTTTAGGCTTATTATGGCTCATGGGCTCGCGTTGGGCTTACGGCAATAAGCTACGAGTCCATTTAGGGCTCGGCTAGCTTCTTAGTGGTATTTTCGGATTCAAGAGAAAACAATAAGCACCCTTAGCCCTTAAATAAGCTCGTAGAGCTTATTTATAAGTCGCCAACTTACTACCCGAGGCTTGTTGGGCCTGTTGGGCCCGGGCCGAGTACTCTTGGACATTATACGAGTCCATCGTGGCCCGTTGCTTCCCTTAGCTACTTACATAATTATTCGAAAGGCCCTAGTGGCAAGAAGGTCATGTATTTAGCTCATAAGCACGTCGCCTCTTACATGCAAGTGCTTATTAGGGTCGTATGTGTATTCCCATGTCATTTTAATTTGTTTACAACGAAAGTTTACGTGGGGGTTTTCTTATATTCGAACGTTTTCCCAACCCTTGCTCGTCACTAGGTCACGTCGCTTGGTCCTTTATATTTAACACTACACCCGTCGTTATACGCAAAAGTTATTGCGTATAACACGCTTGTTATTTATTATATGCGAACTCATGCTAGCACACTAAATATATACGCGACATATTGACTAAGTATAATCCATAGCGAGTAGTAAAGAATTATGAACGAGTTAGTTCGACTTACAAGGGTCCTAAGTTTTCCTTGGTTGTGGCTTGCGGTGTGGTGTGACGCGTATACACCCAAACGTGTTTAATCCTCAAGCTTCAAAGCTTGTAAACCCAACTCCTTAGCTTGTGCTTCCCTCTTAGGTCCTTATACTCGATCTTAAAGACTTCCTTGGGTTCTTAGGGCAACGTTTGGTCGTGTAGGGTTCGGTTAAAATGTATACCGATTTGTAATAGGGGAAAAGTGTGTATGTGTTTATTGCTTGAGTGAGTGAGAGTTGTAAGAGTGTTAAATGGTGAGGCTAAGTGAGTATTTATAGGGAAAATGCTAGTTACATCTTCTAGTTACATAAACAAACCCAAACCGTGCCCTAAAGGGTGGTTTTAAGGGGTTCTAGTTACTTACACATGGTATTATGTTAAACCACCTAGTACAATTCCTTAATTGCTCAATCTAAGTACAAGATTATGCTAGGATATGGGATCTTATGGTTTTTGGTGTTCCTCTCTTGATAGCCGCGGCACCAAGAGGTTCAAAGAAGTATTCGGCTATTATCCCATGTGTAAAAGATCATTAGGAGACCATTAGTACACATATTAATTACCTAGGATTAGTACTAGTACTTTAAGGATCCTTAGTTTGATTTGTTTAGCTAGAAAATCCACATGGGACGATTTGTTTATGGTTTACTTGCCCAATTTCGGAAATCAAATGATATTAACACAAGATTTTATTTAATTCTTGTGTCTAGGCGTTTAATACGGGTATTGGTTTGAGTCTAGGTATTTCTAGGTATTTCCGGGGTGTGTCCGGATGTATTTTATCGCGAAACGTAACCCTTTTACGTGACCAATAAAAATAAAATACGCAAAGTACGTAATTTTCTTCTTAGTAATTATTTCTTACTTGGTTGATGTAAACCTTAATTTATTTGGTGACCGTTTACATTCATTGATTATTTGTAGTCTACGCGATTTAGCTTAAAAGTAAATATTAAAAGTAAACGCGTATCGGACTAAAATAAATAGTGATCATTAATAGAGTCGTACAATGACATGAAAATGAGAAATGTTACATAACACTTAACAATTATTATACATTCATATATCATATATCACATGTCATCATCCATGGTAAACTTGCAAGATTCACCATGGATCTTATTAATTAACGTTTAATAAAGCGAGAAGATTCATATTAACAATTAATGCATACCGATAATTAACAATTAAACTACGATATCCATCAAATAAAAATTTCATTTTTGTCTAATTTAAATTATTAACCCTAATTAGGGTTTATGAACATAAGATCATCAAATAAAAATTAAGACAACATCAAAATCTAGCAATTTTTTTATTTTTATTTTATTTTAACGTTCTTGATAACAATTATGTAATTTATAGATCTATATGACCGACTCTTGACGCCACTGTTGGAGTTAGTAGACATTAAGATTATATTAACTATTAATAAATACGAGCACGCAGCGGAATACTAGCACGTAAGATCATTCACATAGTCACATGAACTTGTCTCCACTTCGAAACTCCATCGGCTTTCGCTTCCGATCAGCGTAGCTCTTTTGTCGATCCTGTGCCGCTTGCATCCTTTGCTTGATCAGGACGATCTTTTCTGTTGTTTCCTGGATTAATTCCGGACCAGTCAGTTGGGCTTCCCCAACCTCGGCCCAGCATACTGGTGATCGGCATTTTCGACCATACAGTGCCTAATAAGCGGCGGCCATTTTGCTTTGCGTGATAACTGTTGTTGTATAAAACTCGGCCAATGGCAAATGCTTACACCAGCCGTTGCCTTAATTCAATCACGCAAGCACGTAGCATGGGGGCATCGAGAGTTTGATGGTCATCTCGCTATGGCCGTCAGTTTCTGGATGATAAGCAGTGCTCATGCTAATTCCGTACCCTAAAGCTTTTTGAAATGATTCCAGAAATTGAAGTGAATATCATCACGATCACGATATTTGTGGCATGGTATACCGTGTCTTGCCACTATCCTGTTCAAGTACAACCTCGCCATTTATCCTACGGATATTTCTCTCCGTATTTTGTAAGAAGTGGGCGCAGATTTTGTAAGTCGATCCACAATCACCTAGATGGTGTCGAAACCTTGTGACGGACCTAGGAATTTTGGTTATAAAACTCCATTGTTATATTATCCCACTTCCAATGGGTATTCTGGTTGTAAAGCAATCCTGATGGCTCTGAGTTCGGCCTTAACTCTTGCACATGTCTGGCATTCTTGCTATACGTACGTGGCGATGTCAGCCTTCATGTTTGGCCAACCAAAATTATTTTCTTCTACTTCTTGTACATCTTTTCGGAACCGGGATGGATAGAATATTTAGACTTGTGGGATTCGTGCATAACACGGATATTAAGTCTCCATAGCAATGTATCCAAACTCCTGTTGTGGTGAGCCATTGATGTCCCATCAGCACGTTGGTTCCAATCTTTCCTTAGGGTTTATCCCTTCGGTTACTACCTCCTACGTCTTCATTTACGATATTCTCGGGTGTCCTGGGCTTCTATCTGAAGCTTCTAATAATTTTTTGGTTTTTTGGGTAGATCTAAACCCAATGGTATATCTAAGGATCGAACCCGCAATGGGATCAATCCGTTCTTTACGGCTCAGCGCATAGGCCACTACGTTTGCTTTCCACTGGTTGTTAACAAATATCACAGTCGTATGTCACTCAGTAATTTATAGCAAGGCGTTGCCTCAGTTAAGCTCCTCTTCTGATCGAGAATGTGTTGTAGGCTTTTATTGGTCGGTGAATAGGTGATCTGGTTCGTATAGATAGTGTCTCTTATCTTCAAGGCAAAACACTACCAAACCAAGCTCAAAATCGTGAGTGGTGTAGTTCTTCTCGTGAACTTTAACTGGTCGAGAAGCGTTAGGCAATCCTCTTCCTCTCTGCATTAAACACCGCACCTAAGCCTTTGTGTGACGCATCACAGTAGACCACAAAGTCTTCGCTCCCTTCAGGTAAAGCCAGAATTGGGGCACTGCACAGCTTCTGCTTTATAATTGGAAGGCGTTCCTCTTCCTTTTTCTCCCAATCACTTGATTCCTTTCTGAGTAAAGTTTCAGTCATTGACTTAAACTATCTTCGAAATCCTTATGAACCTTCGTCGAAACAGAAAGACCTTGAATTGGCGGATCTACGCGGGTGTCTTGGGAGATGACCAATCCCTTGATTGACTCTATCTTGCAGGGTCCACATGTTTGCCTCTACTATCATTGATATGTAAGAGAAATTGTACCTTCGGAATCCAAAATTCACATTTTTGAAAACATTTGCGTACAAAATTATCCTTTTATGCAATTCCAAAAATTGCTTTAAGGTGTTCTTCATGCTCCCTTTCGTCTTTTTGAATAAATAAGTATGTCATCGATAAGACGATACGAAACTTTCAGGTAAGGTTTGCTCAATCGGTTCATGGGTTCATGATTATCGCAGTGTGCGTTTGTCAGGTGTTTCCAAATGGCATAACCTGAAACTAGTAATGGCCTTACCGAGTTGAAATGCGTCTTTCAGAATGTTCTTGTTCTAGTACTCTAAGTGTTGTTATCCGGATCTCAGATCTATCTTCGAATAAAATCTGGATCCTGAAGTTGATCAAAACAAAATCATCGATTCTTCGGGAGTGGATAACGATTCTTTACTGTCAGTTTATTTAACTCGCGGTAGTCGATGCACATCCTGAATGAACCGTCCTTCTTTTTGACAAATAAGACCGGGGCTCCCCAAGGCGAGGAACTAGGCCTTATGAATCCCTTGTCAGAAAGCTCTTGTAATTGTTCTGATAATTCCTTCATTTTCGGATGGGGCCAAATTCGATAGGCAGTGCTCGGTACGGGAGCGATCCTGGAATTAAGTCGATTTGAAATTCCAATGGTCGACTGGAGGACGACCTGGGATCTCCTCGGGAAACCACTTTTGGAAAATTTCCTTCTAGGACGATTGGTACTGTCCTCTATCTGTTTCATTTCCGACTTGTTTCCTCTTTCTTGGAGGAATATTGTTGCTAAAAAAAGACCTGGCATCCCTTGGCCATGTACTTATATTCTTATGTTGTTGTGCTATGACTTAACACCCAAACTGTTGGTTCCGCTGCGATGAAATTTGGGGGTGTTAAACTCCATATCAAGGTATCCAACTCCTGCTGTGTAAACATAGTGTTCCATCGGCACGCGGTTCCAATCTTTCCCTGGGTATATCCCTTCGGATTATACCGCCTACATCTTCATTCACGAGATTCTCTGGTCTCTAGGCTTCGATCACTAAGGCTCGAACCCGCAATGGCTCAATCCGTTCTTTACGGCTCAGCGCATCGGCCACTACGTTTGCTTTCCCTGGATGATAACGAATATCACAGTCGTAGTCACTCAGTAATTCTAGCCAACGGCGTTGCCTCATGTTAAGCTCCTTCTGATCGAGAATGTGTTGTAGGCTTTTATGGTCGGTGAATACGGTGCATCTGGTTCCGTATAGATAGTGTCTCCATATCTTTAGGGCAAACACTACCGATCCAAGCTCCAAATCGTGGGTGGTGTAGTTCTTCTCGTGAACTTTTAACTGTCGAGAAGCATAGGCAGTACTTCCTGAAGTGTCCTGATGCTCCACACTCAAAACAACCATTTCCTTTGGGAGTTGCCCCATTGCCCTTCTGAGTGTTAGCGACATTTGTGTTACCAGTATTCCTGCAATCGCGAGCAAAGTGCCCTATCTTGTTGCACTTGTGGCACCTCTGAGTGCACGGGCCATTGTGGTGGAGATGGCACTTGTTGCACTTGGGCAAGGATCCCCCATAAGGCTTCCTTTCGCCCGTCCCCATGTTGTAGACTTTGGCGACATTCTGCCTTTTGAAGGGTTGCTGTTGGTGACCATGGTTGTTTCTGGATGAATCATCAGCCCTCCTTTTGTTGTCAGATTGCCTTTCCGCGTAGGTGCGGAGTTTCTGGTCCATCAAGTCATTGGCCAACTCAATAGTCTCATCTAACATCTTGGGTCTGGCAGACTTGATGTTCCCATAAATGTTGTCAAGAAGTCCACTGATATACTTGTCAACCTTCTCGGTTTCATTGGCAACAAACTTGGTACATATCAGGGTTAACTCTTGGAAACGTTCAGTGTATGCTGGAACGTCGTTTCCCTTGACTTTTAGGTTCCACAGCTCGATTTCTAATTTCTTGATTTCACCCTGTGGACAATACTTGTCCGTCATCTTTTTCTTGAGTACTTCCCAAGTCATGGCATATGCCTCTGGACCTAAGGTTCTTATCTGACTATTCCACCAAGTCAAAGCAGCACCTAACAGAGTGCAGGTGGCAAACTTTACTTGATTCTCAATGGCACAACCACTGATATTGAAAACTGACTCCATCTTTTCAATCCATCGAGTTAAACCGACCACGCCTTCAGCCCCTTTGAAGTTCAAAGGTTGACACTTCATGAAGTCAGCGTAAAAACAAGGGCGCGCAGTTTGCACATTCCTTCGGTTATCCCCGTGCGAACTGTGGCTTCCATCTCCATTGGTGGAGTTTCGCAAGAGAGCTTGGTCGATCATCGCTTGGACGGATTCGGGGGTCATGTTGTTTGGGTTGGTGTCATTGACAGGGGTATTTGGTCCTCCTCTGGTTGTAGGTGCCATGATTTGTCTAGATCACAAAAGACAGAACATGAGGTTATATGACAGAATATAATAATATATGGATGAGATAATCAACACAGGAGAAGTATATAGTACAAAGTAACACATCCATTTCATTCATAACTTTGAAAATTTTACATGAAATAGTTGTCGGAGTACACATGATACAATACAAAAGATCTAAGGCTATGCTAGCGGGGAAAACCCCTAATACTTAACATGCCTGTACAATGTCCTAGCAAAATACAATAACATGAATCACTATATATACCATCTCAAAAGAGGGTTTAGATTAGAGCATTCATAAAGATTCGCTGTATTCTTTCTCTCCTTTGTAGCAGCTAGGTTTCAACTCTTTTAGAGTTGGTTTACTTCCCCCTCAACTCTACATTAAAGATGTGAGGGGGAAGGGGTCGTTGTACATCATTCTTTTCTTGCTTAATCAATAAACGTTTGGTTGAGGTTATATTCTTGTGCATCTTTTTCTTTTCTGTCATACATAATCTGCTGGGGTGTGTTCGTCTTCAAGGTCGGATTTATTCCGCACTAGTAACCAGGTTGTAAGGTGATCGAATCCTACATGTGGTATTAGAGCTCAGGTTCGCGGGTTCTCAAGTTAACTATGAGCGATCAAGAAGAGGTATTTGTTGTTCATTTTTTCTAGAAGGAACAAGATCGTTCTATTCTGTTTGGGCTACCAGGTTCTCGACAACAAAAGTTCTTGGTGTTGAGGTTTTTTGACGTCAAGGAGAAGCAGGGTATCGACAGGTATAGGTTCTTGAGTTCTTCGATTGTCCGGGTTCGCGACAAGGTATAGAAGACTTAAGGGAGTTATTGCACAAGGTACTTTGTTTGATTTGGTGTTGTGAGGTTTATATCACAT
>BQNB010187809.1:0-12006 GCA_026074375.1 Tanacetum coccineum
GTGAGCTTAATGGTGCTAAGATAGAGCGAAGTGGCTAGAAGAGACCGTAGGATGCTTGGAGTTTATTTATGTTTTCTGTTTTGAATAATTACGTTTGCATGTATTGTTTGGATTATGTTTTGCATGTCATTTATTGACAAGACATCTTTCTCATTAATAAAGACACCATTAGGTTTTGGGTATTGTTATGACACTTTGTGTCTTTGCTTTACTTTAGTTTTCATTTTAGTATTCTCTATATAGACACCATGTGTTGTGATGATATCCATTCTTGTATACGCCTCGCATTTCTGCCTTGGCGAGGTGTGACACTGCTGACCCTCAAGTATAGCCTCATCCCCTCCAAAACTAAGACTCTCATTTCTCATACCAGGGCCCTCGTCCCCCGCAGCAAGATCCTCTTCCCCTGCAGCAGGATCCTCATCCTCTGCAGTAGGACCCTCATCCTCTGCGTGCTCGCTCTCACTATCAGAATCCAAACTCTCCTCTATCTCCTAGTCCTCCTCCTCATCATCCTCCTCTTGATCATCCTCCTCCTCCTCATCCTCTACTAACTCAGACGTACCCCAATAACGCTTCCGTGAAGGAAGGTTTGGTGGTGATGATGATGGTGAACTATCGTAAGAGGACCTAAACCTCTTACGGAACGCTGAATCGGACATAGTTGACACCTCTGCTATACTGGCAGAGAGGCTAGGTGACATCGCAGGTGGAACACGCACAGCCATATGTGCGGTCTTACAGAGAGATGGAACCAAAGCGGGTGTAGTATGGGTAAGTGGGTAATCCGGTAAAAGTGGTGCGATGGAATTCGATGACGTGGATCTTGCACCGGACGTGTCAGAATCCTCTGACTCTACAACATGACATGTGGATGGTGTACTATCGGGTAGTGAAGTGGGTGATGCTACAGTGTGAGGTGACTCAGTCTCAACAAGGTCCTCAAAAGGTTCAGACTCAGTGTCCGCCTTAACTAATTAAGCCTGCCTAATAGCCTCATAGGAATCCTCAGAAAGAGGCACGGGCACTTGGTAGCTATGAGCTCCGTCGGCCTAGGTGGAAATCTCTAGGTCAAAAAATATTGGGGTAGACATCCTGTGATAACACAATAAGAAGGGTATAAGTATTTCATAAAATATCATTATCCAAATTAACAGCATCATTATGCTTACATATACAAATAATCATAACTTTCGAAATTAGACATTCTTAACGGTATATCGGGAAGAATACGAACAACAAATAAACATCGACCATGTTTGATACCGAACAGGCACAACTGGTTATCACATAGAGCACATAATTCACAAAAAGTATATCCTCAATTCATATCGCTACCTGCGACATTCTCACTAAAACTCTCAAGGCAACATGCACTACTCTAAGGCAAGCACGACCAACATCAATCAATCAACATCGCTACCCGCGATAATTTCACCTACATTCTTAAGGCATCACGCGCTACTACTAAGGCAGCATGGCAATCCTAAAGTCAAAATGGTCTCAAACTCAACACTCGCAAGTGTTCTCATCACTTTACATCCTATCATTTTCAGGTGGTCTCATTACTCACACATCCCTTCCTTCCTCTAACATAAGTTTAGGAAAACTAACCCCATTATTTCATAGTCCTTCTAGAATTAAGCATAGTTGATCAGGCTATGCGTAATTTAAGAAATACCGTGAACTGCTCGGGTTAGTTGACTTTCGTCATGTTCAAAGTTTTACTAAAAATAGACTTCACTTTGGTTATAGTTGCTTTTTTATTTTATTTTATAAAAACCGGCATTATCTATAACCTTGGCTCTTGATACCAATCTGTCACACCCCGTTAGTGGCGGAAACACAGGATGCGATGATACCGTTCATCGCAAAAGATACAAGATCATACACTTTACAATTTACAAAGAAAAGGAAATTTGGATTTACATTAATTTTACAAGTTAAGACTTGGCAGTAAAATAAATGAAACCCATCTTGACTAACACCCCCATTTTTGACATATAGCAGCGGAAGCTAATCTGGGGTATTACTTCATGGATCAACATACATAATCATAGAAAACGACTCAAAAGAGACGTTTTGGAAAAATTTATTTATCATTCAATATCATATCAGAGTTTTACAAAAGAGGTCCCAAAATCTAGAAACATAAAGTTTGAATGATAACAGTTTAGCCATCTTTAAGTCCGTGTCACTCCGTGCCATAGGTTGCTCAATTACCTGATATAAACATGCTAAAAGGGTCAACACAAAGGTTAAGTGAAATTCATAGGTTTTTCAGTTATAATAGTTGAGTACAAGTTTAATAGTGGGTTACGTTGTTATACACCCATAAGTGTAATAATTGCAATGAGTAGAATTATTATGGAAAATAGTATTATCATGGAAAACAGTATTATCATAGAAAATAGTATTATTATGGAAAATAGTATTATTTCCCTAAGATCATGAATCATATATTTAAACTCAATAGAACCAAGAGCCTCTATCCGAAGACATACTGGGAGCTACTACCCAAAGAGATACTGGGAGCTATTACCCAAAGAGATACTAGGAGCTATTACCCAAAGAGATACTAGGATCTATTACCCAAAGAGATACTGGGAGCTATTACCGAAAGAGATACTGGGATGTCTTATGGGAAAATGGAGGTAACTTAGGCAATAATATTTCAGGATAACATATAGTTGGAAAAACACTTGTATTCATAGTTTATAGCATGAATCCCCCACGGGATTTAGAAAACATGTAAAAGTGGGACTATGAACTCACTAGGTCTTTGAAAAGTATCACATTGTTATAAAATAAACGAGTATGTAAAAGAGTTTGTGAACAAGCATGTATCCCCCTCGCGGGTTTGTAAAGCATTCAAAAGATTTAAAAGAGTGGCTATGAACTCACAATATCGGTTTTAAGTACTTGTGTATATTAAAAACAATTGAGCATGTATCCCCCTCGCGGGTTTATAAAATAGTCAAAAGATTTAAATGCGAGGCTATGAACTCACCTTAACAGGGAAATCTGATTGATGGCAAAAGTATATCAAATGAAATGCGTTTGTATGGTAGTACGATGTTATCTATCCGGCAGGAAAGATCAGTATAGCAATTTGGAAGAAAGCAGCTTCGTCACGTAACCTAGGGTAATATGTCGAGTCTTAGTTTGATTGTAAAATCTTCATAATGTTTTATCATATTAATTTATGGATATAGTGTATCACTGTTCGGGCTATGGTATGTGTTTAAATACACATACCTTTGACCTTTAAAAACGAACTTAAATGACCAAAAACGTACCAATAATACATTATATTTGTATGTTTTCACTTATATTGTGTAGGAGACGGATATCCGACAAAAGGACAAAAAATCAAGCAAAAACGGACAAAACCGAGCACGGAACGGAAAGAGCGGAAAAATCCAAAGTCAAAAAGGCAAAGTCAAAGTCAACCAAAAAGTCAAGTCAAAAGTCAAAGCCGAAACCCAAGAAATGTTAAATGGACCCACTCGTACCCATCTAATGGGTCGGGTCAGCCCATTTAAACATTATAGAGACTAAAAAGGCCCAATTCCTTTTATTACATACGGCCCAAACTGCCAAAGTATAGGCCCAATCCCTAACCCATAACACCGTTAGCCCAAAACAACCATTAACCCCTTGCCGTTAGTCCTTAAAGGACTGTACATGAAACAACACTATACTCCCTCAAGGACTAAACCTGCCAACTCCCTTAAACTTATTATACCACAAGGACGATGGTTGCAATTAAACAATACAAGTTAAGGGACCAATATTGCCAAAACCCCAAACTCTTACCCAGTTAAACCCAAAACAATTTTTCCCGCCCATTGATACTATTCATCATCCCTGTCATTTACTTTTCCCTTCACCCCAAAAAAACATCACCATCCAACCTTAAACCCTACCCCATAACAGTCCAATTGCCACCTTGGCAATCCTAAACAACATCATTGGCTGCAAGGAATCAAGGGTCAAAATTTGAGAACTTAGGGACAAAGAAAGATTGATGGCTTAGATTGAGCTTTTGACTTCTCTCACAAAGAAAACACACCAGCTCTTTCTTCTCACAAAACAAGCACACATGAAGACCACAAGCTGTGAAGATTTTTAGTATAAATATAGGCCATTGTAGTTTATTTTCTTTGGTCGAATTTTGTTTAGTCAAGTCTTGTGTAAACAAATTTGTCCATTTTTAATACTGCAATTTAATTTACTTGTCATTTAAATTTCAGTCCTTTAAGCATTGTAATTTTTTAAGTTAATGAAATTTTAAGTGTTTTTCTTTAAATATTGTCATTTACATTACTTGTCTTTTAAATTCAGTTGTTAAGCTCTTATATAAGCTTTTGAATCATTAAAAGCTTATATAAAAGCTTATTTGCAATGCTGTCTTAAAAATCAAAAATCATAAAAATCTGTCAAATTCAATGGAGCAAGGTAAATCATGGATGGCCTTAGGTTAGTGCTTCTTGGGAAGCTATAGGAAAGGTGTATAAGCTGTTTTGAGAGCTTATTCTCTTGCCAAAAGCTTTGGACACTTGTGAGTTCCATTTTCTTATTTTTCAAGTTTTTGCTTATTTACTGTGCACCTGCTTATTTCTGCTTATTGTTGTTTATTTATGTTGCTTTCTGCTTAATATTGTTGTTTTATGCTTATTTGTCCTTGTCTATTGCTTATATGTCATTTGTATGTGTTTTGCTTTAAAATTGTCTTAAATTGTTCTTAAACTGCTTATCTGTTTTGCTTACTTAAGGTGCTTATTTTTTATTAGATTTTGTATAAGATTGCTTATTAGTTATTCCTTGCTGTCTGTGTTCACAATTCCTAGCTTAAAACTTTAAAAATCAGTCTTAAAATAGATTTTTGATACCTAAAGGGGTGTTTGGGTTAAGAGTCCAAAGTGGGTCAAAACTTGTTAAAAAAGGTTTGGGTCACTTGGCCAACTTTGGCAAGCTTACTCTAAGCTATATTGATCTGTTTTTGAAAGTTTTCAAGTTTTTCCATAAGATGCTTAAAATTAAGGTTTCAAAACAGTTGTGAAAGGGCTTATTTGATTTAGCTTTGAAAATAGTTTTTGAGTGTTGCCTTTGTGTTGTTTTAGTGTTATTATGCAGTAGTTAAGTGTCTTTGTAGTTTACTTTTGTTTTAGTCAAAGATCTGTTAAGGCAGTTTTTAAGTAAAAAAGCTTTTTTTCAATGACAATTCTAGGTGAGTTAAAATAGGTTTTAGAAGCTAAAAATTGGTGCATAAGTAGATTTTAGGGTAAATTTAATATGTTTTAACTTATTTTTCATTTTAGTCTTATTTTTCTAGCTTATTCATAGGGATGCAAAATCCAAGTTGTTTTTAAAAGAAAACCAAAAAAGAGTGCAATCTGTCTGAACTGCTGTTTTCATCTAGCTTTTTAGTGGCTTATTTTAATTTCAAAATACTTTTTGAAACTGGTTTTAGATAGTTTATTGGCCAATCTTTCTAGGAATATAAGCCGCATACCCATAAGGATCCACTTAAGGGCTTAAAAATAAGCCCAAAAGTGCCCACTTGGCTGTTTGCTTGACAGTTTTACCAAAATTTGCTTATTTGCTTTTCTGCCTTTTGTTGCTTATTCCCTTTGCTAATTTTTGTTTCTATTTGCTAATTAGGTTTAATTATAGGACTGTTTTTGCTTAACTTGGTTTCCCTTATCTTATTTAGCCTTAAATATAGCTTAACAGTTTTCTTTTTAGTCCTTAGTGTAAATAAAACCAATTCTGCTAGCTTATTTTTGCCAAATCTCAGCTTATTTTTAAGTTTTTGTAAAAAGTTACTTTTTTAAAGTTTAATATTTTGGCTTGTTTTATAAGTTTGCAAAAAGAAAATTTTAAAAAAAATGTTTTCAAAAAAAGGAGAGGCATGGGGGTCGAACCCATGACCTCCCCCTTTGCACACACTCGTCCCACCATACACACACTAACCATTAGCACCAGTAGGCCCATCTGGTCATGTTCTCCCTTAGTTTAATTTTATACCTTTTAACCCAGTTTTGCTTATAAGCCCATTTCGACTTATTTCTGGCTTATTTCAATAAGCCACTTAAGCCATTTTATTTTTCCTAGGATCAGCACTCTCCAAACTACTTTTCAGAATTTTTTCAGATTTTTCTCATTAAGTTTGGTATTTTTAATTAATTTTTCTTTTTAAAACAGTTTTTAATTCATAAAAAATTATTAAAAAATCAAAAAAATATAATTCTTTTTTTTTAAATTTTCTTTTTACATTTAGCACTTAGAAAATTAAATTTGCTTTCGTAGGGTTAAAATTTCACAATTTGGTTTTTTTAAAGAACGGGTTTAGTATCTCGTTCTCGTTTTTAGGTTTAAATCATTATTTGTTTTTGTTTTTAGGATTTCTTTACTCGTTATTGCATTGTAATAGTAGAATTAGAAAAACCAACTCCAAAAATCATTGAACCATTCAAACGCGCGATCACGAACGTATTCTCGATTTTCCATTCACGCCTCGTTGGGAAACGACCCGGGAGATTTTAGGGTTTTGCTTTGGTAAAAAGTGAAATCTTTTGAAAGCCTCACGGAATACTTATCTCTTCTATTATTGATCTTATCCTTATTACGTATTTATATTATATATATTTATTATATATTATATTTATATGTATTAAAAAGGACGAGTCAAGCTATCATAATCTAGAGGCCATGTGGTATCGTTTCAGGAGTCAGTGTACTTTAAATCGTAAACCCAGCAAACTCGTCAAAACGAATACTCAAATGGAATCCCCTCACATGAGATTCCCTAGTAACGTGATACGATAAGGTTTTAAGTTTCTTCAAAAGCTAGTCGATGTGAAACATATAACGTAATTATTTTATAATGCGTCGGTCGAAAAATAATTATGATAAATGTATCGGGATTTAAATAAAATTGAGTTTTATAATATTTTTATAATTTATATAAAATAATCCTTTAACTTTAAAACTTGGCAAAATAAGTCCTTATGTTTATAACTTTAATAAAATGACATTTTCGACCCTTGTACTTGTTAATTTCCAAAATTTACGATATATACCCCTTGCATGGAAAATACGTTACGGTTTTAGTCCAAAAAGCCATGCAAGCTTATTTTAAGACTCCAATTGATATTTGCAGGTTATAGCTTATCAATATAAGCTAAAATAAGATGTTTTAATGTAACAAAAGTTTAGAGAAAGGATTCTTTAAGCTAGAAATCAAAACGGGTCGTTTTAGGATTTTTAAATAAAAACGCCTAGGTTTTTTAGCAAAGCTTTTTAATATGAGTTCATATATGATTATTAAGACCTTATAAGAGTTATAAAACACAATGATAGCTTATTGAACGAGAATTTGAGCTTACGGGTTGAAAAATGGGTCAAAATGGGTCTTTATGGTGCGTACGCCTAGGATTGGCTTCAAGGATTTCGTTTCTCTTGCTTTCTTGGCTTCACTTCTGTACTTGGGACTTTTCTTGGCTTCCTTGATCAGCTTAGAATCTTATTAGATAAAGAGAATTGAGAATGAAGGTGTGAGTTATAAGTGAGGGGTGTACGCCCTTTGATAGGGTGCGAATGGCCTTGGTGAACAAGAAAACTTAGAGGCTAAGTTTAGGACATGTAAAGGGTGACAAGGATCAGCTAGGAGGTGAGTAATATAAGCTAGAAACTAGCCATGAAGAGGTGGGGGCTGTTTGGAGGTCACGGCTGAAATGAAGCCACAAGGTGGTGATGTAGCTTGCTTGGTGACCAAGAGATGGGTTTAAGGTACTTGTAAGCTGCTTAGGGGAGGTAGTAGCTTAGTCATAGAGGAGCTTGGTTATTAGTTTGGGTTAAAAGTGGGTAAAAATGAAGAAAAAGGGGTGCGGGTTCAAATCTAGCTCGGGTTAGGGTTTAGGGTTTTAAAAATCGTATACATTGAATGTAATGAAGGAAAAATATGATGTAAATGTCATGTATAGTGAGCTTGCATCTTATGCTAAAGTAGCTTGTACGAATTCCTTAGAAAAAATGGAGGTAAAATGGCTATTTTTGAATTCGTGCTTAATAAGCTTGTACATTGTGCATTAAAAGAGTTGTACCTTATTTTGGAAGGAAAAGTTATTCAAATGAGATGTTATGATACTTGTACATATGCCTTGATTGCTTGTACATTTATTTTGAATGTATACATTACATAAAATTAGGGTTTAGACATAAACGTTAACGGTTTATGTTCATTTGATAATAACGTTGTGAAAGCTACGTTAAATATGATATAGAGAGTAATAGATTATTGACCTGACATGTTATGATGTTTGTTTGATATAATCATAGATAGAGATAGTATAGGTAGGTTGCGTGAGCTCGTTTACTATAGTTATGTAAACTATGTTACGTAATGGAATGGAATGAAACGAAAATTTATTCCTGTGAAAAAGTAGTACTTAATATAGTAAGTAGATATTACATGGATGAAATACTGGAAAACTACGGGTTGTTATAGTCCCCCAACCTTACAAAAATCTTGTCCCGAGATTTAGTTGAGTGATGGAGTGATGGTTTGGAAATAGAAGTCCTTAGTTTTTGTAGTCCCTGGTCAGATAACCCACTTTGTTGCAAGTCTGACACTTGACAGTGTAAACTCTTGTGTAATGCAGGGTGCATCTTGTACATAAAGGAAGGTTTCCATGGTACCTTTTTTTTCAGTATACCTTTTGTTCTCAGTTGGGGTGGCAGCATAAGTTTTGATAGTTTCTTGCCTTCTATTCTGCTGGTGGTGGTAATCATTGTTATAGTTGTGATTGTTGTGGTTATTTTGATAGTTATCGTTGTTGTGATTGTTGGGGTAGTTGTTGTTGTCGGTGGTGTTTCTTCTATCCTTAAACTTACGTTTGTGATCATTGGTTTCTTGCGCAGAATTGTATTTTATTACCTGCTCCATCAACCTCTGGGTTATGGTAATGGCTTCCTCCAGAGTCTGAGGTTTTGAAGCAGTAACATTTCCTTCAATACTCCTGGGTAATCCCTCGATAAAGACTTCCATAAGCTTCTCGGTGTTTGGTACCATTTTGGGCATAAGACTGCTAATTCCTGAAATCTTCTAACGTAAGTTTTGAGATCATTTCCTTTCACATCCTAGTTGTAAAATTCGTCTTCCATTTGGTCCAGGTGATCCTGTTGGCTTGTTCTATCCCAATAGGTTAGGCGTATGCATTCCACCAGGACAAGGCGTCATCGGTTAGAGTACTAGTAGTAAATGTCACTCTGTCTTCCTTGACACACTTGCTACGAGAAAATACCGATTCAGTATGTTCAAACCAGTGGATGAGGCCAACAGTTCCTTCTGTACCATTGAAATAGGAAGGTTGACAACTTATAAACCCTTTGTAGTTACTTATTACATTCCTATTAGTATTTTCCATGGTCGCAGCTTATCCTTCTAGAGCTGTAGCAATACCATCAGCAATCAGTTGCCAGATGGCAGCCTGAGTCATAGTTGGTGTTTCAGATGTTGATGTTCTTTTGGGAGGCATCATACATCTAGTGGTTGGATTCTAGAAAGCTGTAAATGACACATATCTAATATGGTGGTTCTCCCTTGTTGTTTTGGAGTTCTTGAATCTTGTTCAGAAGACCCTTGTTGACAAATCTGGATATTCTCAACGATCATTTCTAAAGATGAATAATTTCACAAGCAACTGACTTATTAGGTTCCTCGGGGACTGTTTCACTTCTTAGTGGTCACGGTATGATCCATAATGATATTTTCACAGAATTTGATAACTCATTAAAGGAATAGCCTGGTGATGGTGTAGTTGACCTAACGGGTGATAAAGATCCTACTGATGAAGATGGAGATATTGAAATAGGTGATTCACGAGGTAGAACGGAATCATCACTGTATAAATAACTTGTCTATATAATTTACATAGCAAAATTTGACAAGTGTCATTATTCATACATCTAGTGGTTGGATTCTAGAAAGCTGTAAACGACACAGATCAAATCTGGTGGTTCTCCTTTGTTGTTTTTTTTGAGTTCTTGGATCTTGTTTAGAAGACTCTTGAACCTGGATATCCTTAATGATTATTTTGAGAGATGAACATTATAACAAGTATCTGACTCGTCAGGTTCCTCGGGGACTGGTTCACTTCCTAGTGGTCGCGGTATGATCCATAATGAGTTATCTAACTCTACGAAGATAGACTCATCAAAGGGATAGTCTGGTGGTGGTGTAGTTGACCTAGCCGGTGATGAAGATCCTACTAATGAAGATGGAGATACTGGAATGGGTGATTCAACAGGAGTCTCAGTGTCTGTAGGTGGTGAAATATCCTCGGGAGGAAAGAAATCTGGGAAATAGTCCGGTGAAGTCGGGGTATAGTTAGGAGCATTTGTAAAGGAAAAAGCATCCTCCACATTGTAATCAGAAGGGATAGAAGGGTGGGTGTATGAAGACATGACTGTATAACAACCCAGTGGAAATAACATAAGTTATTTATATAATAGTATAATAGTTATTTATTATCTGCTACGCAAATCTCTTACATACACTATTCGGGGAAATGCAGTGGCACGGAGGATTTTCTTGGATGGAAAAAGTAGTTATAGTTTAGGTTTTACCCTTGTTCTCTATAACTATGAGATCTGATACCAATCTGTAACACCCCTATTTTTGACATATAGCAGCGGAAGCTAATCTAGGGTATTACTTCATGAATCAACAGACATAATCATAGAAAATGACTCAAAAGGACTTTTGGATATTTAGTTATCATTACATTATCATATCGAGTTTTACATAGGTGGTCCCATAATCTAGATACATAAAGTTTGAATGATAACAGTTTAGCCATCTTCAAGTCCATGCCACACTGTGCCATAGGTTGCTCAATTACCTGACATAAACATGCTTAAAGGGTCAACACAAAGTTTAAGTGAAATTCATAGGTTTTCAGTTAAAATAGTTGAGTACAAGTTTAATAGTGGATTATGTTGTTATACACCCATAAGTGTAATAATTGCAATGAGTACAATTATTAGGGAAAACATTATTATCATGGAAAATAGTATTATTTCCCTAAGCTCATGAATCACATATTTAAACTTAATAGAACTGGGAGCCTCTATTCCGAAGGGCATACGAGGAGGCTACCTACTCAAATGAGATAATAGGAGCTACTCCCAAGAGATACTGGGAGCTATTACCCAAAGAGATAATTGGAGCTATTACTCCAAGAGGAGGATAGGATGTTTATGGGGAAAATGGATGTAACTGTAGGCAATAAATATATCAGGATGGATTTAGTTGGAAAAACTATTTTAGTTTATAGCTTGTATCCCCCACGGGATTTAGGAAAACATATAAAGTGGGACTATTCACTGTTGATGGACACATTCATATTATCAAAATCACTTGTATTTTAATTTGTATAAACAAGATGTATCCCCCTCGCGAAATAATGGCACTGGAAGCTACTTAGGCAATAATATATCTGGATAACATACATTTAGAAAACACTTGCATTCATGGTTTATATTAGGTATCACAAGTTTATAAAGTATTCAAAAGATTGAAATATGGGTTATGAATTCATTAAGTCTTTGAAAAGTAATCACATTGTTATGAGTATATAAAAGAGTTTGTAACAAGCATGTATCCCCCTCGCGAGTTTATAAAACATGTAAATAAGTAAAGGCGAGGTTATGAACTTCAAAATATCGGTTTTAAGTACTTGTATATATTAAAAATAATTGAGAATGTATCCCCCTTGCGGGTTTATAAAACATTCAAAAGATTGAAATGCGAGGCTATGAACTCACAATATCGGTTTTAAGTACGTGTGTATATTAAAAACAATTGAGCATGTATCCCCCTCGCGGGTTTATAAAACATTCAAAAGATTGAAATGCGAGGCTATGAACTCACCTTAATAGGGAAATCTGATTGATGGCAAAAGTATATGAAAGTAATGGCTTCGTCACGCAACTTAA
>BQNB010187811.1:0-12006 GCA_026074375.1 Tanacetum coccineum
GATTTATCTAGCGTTCTTATCATTCCTCGCATTTTATTACTAAAAGGCGCGCGTTCAAGGAGTTTCCTAATTGTTATTGTTGATCCGTGTTTGCGCTCATTTTCTTGATTGCAAAAGGTGAGTTCATAGCCTCGCTTTTAAATCTTTTAACTGTTTTATAAAAACCCGCGAGGGAGATACATGCTATTTTATAAATTGAACATAAATGTTTTCGTGGTATGCTAGACCCTAATTTCGTGAACTTTTAGGGCTCGTTGAAATAAGACGAGACGTTTTAGGGCTCGTTGAAATATGACGAGACATGCACAAAATAGATCTATTGGGTTGACAACCCTGTCTAGGGTAGGAATTCCATGATGGGACCACCCAGTCAAACAGACATTGTGTAATGAGATATTAGTAGGTATGAGGAAATGATACCTAATCTGGGGTCTGTCTTGAAAACTTGAAACATTTTGGATTCACAACTTGCTTTGGTAAATTGATATGGATATAGAAAACTATTGACGGGCATCTACTCTTTTATAAAACTATTTGGTGTACTACCGTATATTCATTTAAACTCTATGAATTCACTCAACGAATTTGTTGAATTTTTAGAATGTTTTATCTCAGGTGATTATGCTTGTGCTTGCTTGGATAGGAGTATGGCGTGGATATCTAAAGATTTAAAGACTCAATTTACTTTCACATTCGATAAAATTTTACTATATGCAATGAGTCAAGTTTGAACTCATGTTATTTTTATAAAACCGTTCGAGACCTTTGTAAACTCTGATTTTAATATATCGAATGTGGCATTTATTTTAAACGTCTCTTTTGAGGTCGTTTTCTGTTACTTGTGCATATGGACTATGAAGTAGCACCCCAAAGTGGTATTCCGCTGCGTTGTTGAAATTTTAGGGGTGTTACTGATTGGTATCAGAGCACTGGTTGTAGAGAACTAGGTCGTTTTCAAAACCTAAACTATAACATCTTTTGAATTTTTTTACAAGTCTTTCACCGTTGTCTGATATCCGCGCACACATACTCCCAGGTAATTTATATGCTCTATTTAACATCTCTAAAATTTTTACGTGGATAATTGATGCGATTTAAGAAAATGGAAAGTCACAATAATCGGTATTCGTTTGAATCAACGATTGTTAGAGTTTGCCTGATTGTCGGTATTCTTTTGAATCAACGATAGTTGGACGATTATTTCTGGTATTCATTGGAAACAACAGATTCAATTTTTTATCTTGTACTTTTTACTACATTAATAATGAAAAATTAATGCTTGGCTATGATTTCGCTCGCTTACATCTATCTTATGACGTCTTACTATTTATCTTATATCGGCCAGTTATATAAATATTGACCACTATGATTTTCGCGTACTTCCTGATTTCTCATTTACTCCCTCGAGCATCAATATTGGTATTATATAAGGATACCTATACATATTTGAGCTACTCTCTTCTCGATTTCTTACGCTTATCTTCGAGATCATCGTTATCTATGTATATAAAAGTAATTCATATAAGTGTTGACTCTGTATGGTCACTTACGTCTACTTTTAGAATTTTCAAGTAAAGTTGGTGTGTTCGAGTTTCAATTCTCTTGTATCGATCTCTACCAAGTGAGTCTTAAATCCTTGATTATGGAAATTCATGAGTATTTGTGTTAAATAACTAAGCATGGCTATGTGTAGGGGTTTAGAGGAATTAAAATGGTGTTGGTTGGATTATGAAATGGATTGATAGGGTAGTTTGTAACCAACAGGTTGTTGGTGTGATATCAAATAATTTTTGGCTTGAGGTCTATAACTTGAGTACTTTGTTGGGTAGACCAACATACAAGGTGTATGTGTTTCTTTGGATAGAGCCATAACTCCCCGGATGAGTTAGTTACGCCCAAATTAGTAAAACTATTCTAAACGGGTGACCAGCAGATAGTTTGTATTTTAATGGGAAACTTTTAGCTTAAAGCCTACTGTATCTTTACATAAATAGATAGATTATAATCTCAGGTCCTAGTGGTGAGTTGGATTGAGCCCCAAATCTTCTGGATGGTCAAGATACGACCAAAACTGTTAGGATTTACAGATTTGATGAGACAAAAGAATAAAAGAATGAAACAAGAAGGACTAATTAAGCATTATCAGATTCTAGAATACTTGAAGTCAAATAGTAGTTATATTCTCATTTAATGCAGTCAAACATCGATTAATGTTGATTGAAGATTAATTACAACTTGAAAATTAATGCTGATTTAGTTTCCTAATTATTTGTCAACCATATTAAATACATTGACTAAGTATTTAATATAATTGTTGACTAGAATTAGCTTTCTTTGTAAGTCTTGATCTCTCCCTATATAAAGAGATCATAGACATATGTTTAGTACATCCAGAAACATAGAGCTCTCCAATGAGAGTCGTCTAGCAAAGGGGTGTGTGTGCATCATAGATAGAAAACGTATTGTTTAAGTGGGTTTACACGTCCCTCAAAATAGTTAGTTTATTAGTTAGTAATCCCAAATTATAGTGTTTGGGGTAAAGGTGGAATGTTCAATAATAAAACCTTGTTTGATAATATTACTTTCTTATTATTCCGCTGCGTGATTCAATATTATCTATAAAACTGATCCTAGATGAGCTTAAAAGATTCTCAACATGTGGTATCAGAGCCTCGGGGCTCTTGATCTAGGATCACAAGGTTTGTTTTGATGTCGTGTTCATGAAGAGAAGAAGATAGAATTTTCTGTTTTTGGATTTATTGAAGATGTGATTACGAAGACGATTGATTATCACTTATTTGATGTTGTAGTTGAGTTTCACAGGTGCGTGTTCTTATCATATCTTAAAGTGGGTGTTACACTTTAAAGATAACTTGTTCGTTTTATATGGTGTTGACGAAGACTTGAAGAATCTAGCAATGTGTGATTTTTCTTATGATGCTCAATGCGCACATTGGCTATCACTTAAAGGAGTTACGTTGTAGTGCTCAGTGTCTCATCTAGTTGAGGATTCTTTCAAGAGGTTGCGGTCTACTTATACTTCTTGGTTCAGTATAAGTTTGGAGTCACGTGGATAAACAAGACATAAGACACAAGTTTGGGATATTCAACTTCTTCATCAAATTCGTTATACTCAGTTTTCTTCATCAGTAATCACTACAAAAAGCCTACAGAATTGATGATGTTCATGCACAGTTTCAGGGGAAGGTCATTACTACTGCTAGTCATTATTAATACTGCTAGTTTAAAATTTCTACTGCTTGAGTTCATTATTTGTGTTGAACTTCATGGGGGGTAATTTGAGTCAGTGGAAAGCTTGGATTAAAAGTTTTGATATATGATTTGAAGTTGTAAAGATCAAAGTTGCTTATATGTTCCCTATTGGATGAAGACAAAAAGGGGAAGATGATTATATGATTAGCAACTTATAGATCCTGTGGTGGCATGGAATGGAGATTGATAACTTAAGGGGAAGATCTTAAGTTAAGGGGAAGCAGTTTACAAAGGAAGATTGTTTCATTCAGGGAGATCCATGATCTCAACTTCAGGGGAAGTTCGTGCAAGAATTTGTTTGTTTTGTCATCATCAAATAGGGGAAGATTGTTGGGATTTACAGATTTGATGAGACAAAAGAACAAAAGAATGAAACAAGAAGGACTAATTCAGCATTATGGGATTCTAGAAGACTTGAAGTCAAACAGTAGTTATCTTCTCATTTAATGCAGTCAAACAGCAATTAATGCTGATTGAAGATTAATTACAACTTGAAGATTAATGCTGATTTAGTTTCCTAATTATTTAGTCAACCATATTAAATACATTGACTAAGTATTTAATACAATTGTTGACTGGAATTAGTTTTCTTTGTAAGTCTTGATCTCTCCCTATATAAAGAGATCATAGACATAGGTTTAGTGCATCCAGAAACATAGAGCTCTCCCAATGAGAGTCTAGTAAACGTGTGCGTGTGTGTACACAGTAGTTAGTTAGTTAATAGTTATTTAGCTAATAGTTAGTTAGTAGTCTCAAAGTATAGATTTGGGGCAAGATGGAAACGTATGATAATAAAACCTTGTTTGATAATATACTGTTCTTATTATTCCGCTGTGCATATTTATATTATCTGTAAAACATATCCTAGATGGGCTTAAAAGATCTCCACAATTGGTATCAGAGCCTGGTGGCTCGTGATATCTAGGATCTTAAGGTTTTTATTGGTTTTCTGTTAATGATGAATTTGATAAAACTAGGGTTTTTCAATCAAACCCTAATTTGATAAAAGCAGATACTAATGTTTGGTTCGTGTGTTTGTACTGGTAGTATTAAATGAGTTTGTACTACTAGCTTTATGCGATAACGGATAACACACAGCTTGGTTCTCGGATAGGACAAAGATTCAATTAAATTGAAAAAGGCTGTTTTTGAATTTATTGAAGATGTGATTATGAAGACGATTCATTATCACTTATTTGATGTTGTAGTTGAGTTTCACAGGTGCGTGTTCTTATCATATCTTAAAGTGAGTGTTACACTTTAAAGGATGATTTCTGTTATAGGAAAGGTATTAAGAGAGAGTTTAGTAATGCAAGAACCCCTTAGCATAATGGGTTGCTGAAAGAAGAAATAGAACTCTCATAGAAGCTGCAAGGACCATGTTGGCTGATGCTAAACTTCCTGTTACCTTTTGGGCTGAAGCAGTTAACACTGCTTGCTATGTCCAAAACAGAGTGTTAGTAACTAAGCCACTCAATAAGACTCCTTATGAACTTTTTTGATGAAGAGCCATGCTATAGGGTTCTTATAAGTGCATTTGGGTGTAAGGTCATGATTCTTAATACCTTGGACACTTAGGCAACGTTTTGATGCTAAGGGAGATGAAGGTTTTTTTTAGGATACTCCAGAAATAGTAAAAGCTGTCAGGGTGTATAACAAGAGAACAAAACATAAAGGAAAACTTCATATATATTTTCTAGAAAGTAAAGTCATTGATAAGCAGGTGGTCCAAACTGGTTGTTTGTTTATTGAATCCCTAATCAAGTCTTCTATGATTTATATTACCAGTTGTTGGGCAGGAACTTCTTCTTCTAACATTTCAGGTACAAAAGGAGAGCTAAAGCAAGTGAGAAGGAAAAGGATCTCCTCTATGATTCATAGCTCTTCCATATGGTATATGAGGCTCAAATGATAACTACAAATGATGCTGCAAAGAAAAGTGGTGGAATTCTTATTGATTCACCTCAAAAGGAACAAGAAGAGGTTCATACGGATAAAGATGTTTCTGAACAGGTTGAACATGAAGTGAATGAGTAGTTCCTAAAGTTAGTGGGAATCTCTTTTCCCCTGCCATGTTCAAATGAGTCATCTAAGACTTACTTCTACCCCAATAGTGATGATAACTGCTGTTCCCACTGTTAGTCACATATTCCCACAGTTAGTAAAAATATCTTCACTTAATAATCCATCTGAGCCTCCTTCAAACACCAACAGTGGTAAACACAGTTCCCACTGTTTAGTAACACTTGTTCCCAAACTGTATCAAATTAGGGGAGGATTGAGATACTCACAGCCACCATCTTATATACAATGTTGTTTCATCTGAGAACAGAGTGGAAGATTTCTTTGAATTCAACTCATGAAACTAGACTGAATGAAGTGGAAGCTAATCTAAGCAATATGGAGACTACAATTCAAGTTAGTCCAACCCCCACTCTCAGGATCCATAAAGATCATCCAAAGAATCAAATAATTGGTCATGTTGATACTCCAGTTTTAACCAGACATAAGTTGAGAATGTTGATGAAACAAAAGTTTTTAGCACAATTCATTCAAAAAAGACTAATCCTGATCTCCTACAAGTTTTGTCTATTTTCTGCCTTTCTATCTCAAGAAGAACTAAAAAGATTTGCTAAAGTATCAAAGAATTCAAGTTGGGTGAAGCTATGAAGAGGAGCTCCTACAGTTCATTCAGATTGTTTAGTTTTGGTTACTGTCCAAAAGGGGGGTGAGACCTATTGGGACAAAATGGGTTCTTAAAAACAAGAAAGATGAAAGGGGAATAGTCATTAGAAACAAGGCAAAACTAGTAGCTCAAGGACATACTCAGGAAGAGGGTATTGATTATGAAGAAGTCTTTGCACCAGTTGCAAGGATTGAGGCTATTAGGTTATTTTTAGCCTATGCTTCCTATATGGGTTTTATAGTATATCAAATGGATGTTAAAAGTGCATTCCTATATGGCACTATTGATGAAGAAGTGTATGTGATGCAGCCTCCTGGTTTTCAAGATCCTCAGTTTCCACACAAAGTCTATAAGGTGGTCAAGGCTATGTATGGACTTCACCAAGCACCTAGAGCCTGGTATGGTACTCTGTCCAAGTATTTGTTGGATAATGGCTTTCAAAGAGGTATTATAGATCAGACTTTGTTTATCAGGAAGCACAAAGGAGAGTTTTTGCTAGTACAAGTGTATGTGGATGACATTATATTTGGGTCATCCAATCCAAAGCTGTGCAGAGAATTTGAGGCTCTCATGCATGACAAATTCAAAATGAGTGCTATGGGTGAACTCAGTTTCTTCCTAGGTCTGCAAGTGTTACAAAAGAAAGATGGCATATTCCTCTCTCAAGATAAGTATGTTGGTGATATTCTGAAAAAGTTTGGGTTCTCAGACCTCAGGTCAGCAAACACTCCCATGGATAGAGAGAATCCTTGGGGAAAAGATGGAACTGGTAAAGATGTGGATCTTCATTTGTATAGATCCATGATTGGATCTTTAATGTATCTCACTGCTCAAAGACCTGTTATATTATGTTTGCTGTATGTGCATGTGCTAGACATCAAGTGACACCCAAAGAATGCCATCTTCATGCAGTTAAGAGAATCTTTAGGTACCTAAAAGGACATCCTAAGTTAGGACTTTGGTATCCTAAAGAGTCTCCCTTTGACTTAGTGGCATATTCAGACAGTGATTATGGTGGTGCTAGTCAAGATAGGAAGTCCACCACTGGAGGATGTCAGTTTTTGGGAAGAAGGTTAATCTCTTGGCAATGTAAGAAGCAGACCATTGTGGCCACTTCCACAACTGAGGCAGAGTATGTTGCAGCTGCAAGTGGATGTGGGCAAGTTCTTTGGATACAAAATCAGCTTCTAGACTATGGGTACAATTTCATGAACACTAAGATATATATTGATAATAACAGTGCAATTTGTATAGTCAAAAATCCTGTCTTTCACTCTAGAACAAAACATATTGAGATAAGACATCATTTTATAAGAGACTGCTTTGAAAAGAAACTAATATATGTGGATCATATTCATACAGATGATAATGTAGCAGACCTTTTAACAAAAGCCTTTGATGTGGGGAGATTCTAGTACTTAGTTGTAAGTATTGGAATGCTTGACCCCTAATATGTCTATCTCATGATTTTTGTAAAGTTTTGTATAGGATTTGCACTGCTATTAGATCAATAAGTGTTTATACTGCTAAAGTAAAATGCAACTGTTAGTCATTTTTCCACTGTTAGGTTTTCCACTGTCAGTGTAAATGTTCCCACTGTTGGGTTACATTTCCACTGTTAGTGTTTTTCTTGGTTTTGGACTAACAAATTGCGAATGAGCAAGCATGAAAGATCCCTATGCTATCATCAATGGAGTCACATGGTGGAATCCACATCATAAAAAAACAAGTGTTTATCTAAAGATCAATTTCTCTTGGGTTGGGTTTAAGGAACCTTTACAGAGGGATTATCAAGTGGGGGTGCTTGGTTGTGATTATGGTATTCGTAGAATACTCATGGTCAGTCCTAGACTGACCCCACTGGTGAATGTAGGTTAAAATACTTGCTTAAGTTTTTTTAACTTTTGAGGCACTGTAGTATGAGACCTCATTCATGGGTTATACACAAATTTGGTCCACAAGAGTTGCTCTTATGTCTCTCTAAGCGTTCTTAGTGAGCATGAGGTATGCTGTGGCATTTGGGTGTGTAATTATTAGAGAAAGGACTTGTACTGCCAAGACATTTGACCTATAATGGACGTGGTAGTGTGGTGCCTCAGGGAAATTTTTCAATGGGTTAAACAGGAATACAGTGGTAAATATGTGTATCAATTTTCTTCATGGGTCAAATAGCGAGCAAAGGACTCATGAATTCATGCATGTCTCTCTTGCTTTTACAAGTGTGTATGTATGGATAGGGTAAGCTTACTTTTGATTATTGAAGTTAAGTTTATACCCTTAGGAATATTTCCCACTGTTAGACCACAAAGTTCCCACTGCTAGACTTAGTTCCCACTGTTTGACTTTTTTTCCCACTGACAATATAGCCGTTGGCACTGTTGGGCTCAAAAGTTTGTTGCATTAATTAAATAGTTGTTGAGATTTTTTTAGGCTATTTATCTTATTATATAACTTCTTAATATAAAGTTTCAAGATAGTTCTATTCTTCAAAAAGATTTTCTCATCCTAAAATCTTGATTCTCTTGTTTCAACCCTATCATAATCCTTTTAAGTGCCTATATAATCTCAATTCAAGTCGCCCACAGTACCAACACCTCTAATAATCCTTAACCCAGAACCCTCATCATGACTAAACTTGCTTTTTGTGATTACCACAACATGGTGGCAATTTTGGAGAACACAGAGCATAACACTGATTTCCATCAGATAGTGGACTTCCTTCAAGCTTCTCACATCAGGTATGCTTTGACGGTTAGTTTTTCTTTTCCCCCCCCTTTTTTTTCCCCCCCCCACCCCCCCCTTATTTCTTCCATTTTTTCTTTCCTCCTCTCGCTTCTCTTTTCCCCCCCCCCCCCACCCCCCTTCCCCCTCCTCCTTCCTCTTTTTTCCCCCACCCCCCCCCCCCTTCCCCCCCCCCCCCCCCCCCCCCCCCCCCCCCCCCCCCCCCCCCCCCCCCCCCCCCTTCCCCCCCCCCTCCCCCCCCCCCCCCCCCCCCTCCCCCTCTACTTTCTTCCCCCCCCCCCCCTCCTTTTTTTTCCCCCCCTCCCCCCCCATCTCCCCCCCCCACCTTCCTTCCTTTCTTCCCCACCCCCCCACCCTTTTTCCCCGTCCCACTGTTTATGTTTCACACATCCGACAGTTTTGGTCCACTGCTAGGATCAAAACAGCGGATGGAGAAACTAATATTCTTGCTAAATAATGCAAGCAAAGGGACATCTCTGACTCTCATTCAGGAGAGTATCTCAAACTGAATGATGAGGAAGGGATTAGTACTTTGCTTGACAATGAACTTTTTGAAAACCTTTCACTAATGGGTTATAATATTTTGCCAAATCAAAGATTTTCTTTTCAAAAAGGTCAATTTTCATGTCAGTGGAAGTTTCTGATTTATACCATTATGCAGTGTTTGAGTCCAAAAAGTACTAGTTTTAATAAGTTTAGTAGTAATATTGCTACTACTCTTGTATGTCTTGCCACAAACAGAACTTACAACTTTTCTAAGATAATTTTTGATGGTATGATGAGGAATGTCAATAGTAAGGGTAAATTTCTAATGTACCCTAGGTTTATTGAAAAACTTTTGAAAATGAGTCAATTTGGTACTATAAAACATTCTGCAATTTACCCTGTTCCCTTTCAAACTCAAAAGGTTTTTACAATTTTAAAAGTCAACAGTCCTAGTTTTTCTAGGAGGACTGTTCCATTGTTTGATACCATGATTGTTCAACAGGGTGAAGGCTCAGAAAACCAACTTGAGCCCCATCACACACCCTCAACTCAACATGTTTCTCCATTTTTTTGGGTTTTTGCTGATTTTAAGACAGAAACATTTAAACTAAGAATTAATACTTAAGTTTTAACACAATAAGCATATAATCACTACAATAAGCATTCATAAGCAAAATAAAACAGAAATAAGCAAGCTATAAGCACAATTAAACTAAAATGCAGGTTTAAGCTAAGTATTAAAGACAGAAATGGTAAATTGAGAACTTACATAAGCCTTTGCACAAACAAGGCTATCAAATGCTCTAAGAGCTATCAACAAGCTCCAGCTTATCAAGTGATAAGCTGGTAGGGTCCTGGAAGTCCTTCCTTAATTGACTTCCCTTCCATTAATAAGCTTTGGTAATATTGATTGTGAGATTTGAGTATGATAAGCTCAACTAAGCTTTTGAGAGCTTAGTTGAGTTGATAGCCAGCTTAAGAGTAGAGATGACAGCTTAATGAGAGCTTATTAAACAGTAGAAAGCTTATTCAACCATTTTACAAATTTAGTGAAATAGATTAAAACATAAGACTTATAAGTGAAATGCAAACTTTTATTAATAAAAACAGATTACAAAGCTTTTTAAATGAAAGTTACAAAGATTGAACGATTATAAGCTAGAAAATACAATAAGCTATAAGCTAATTTACACTACTCCTAATTTTGCTCCCTTCTGACTGTGAGTGAGTATGCTTGTATTTATAGTTGCTGAGTGAAGTTTCTAGGCCCTCAAGTCTGTTAGACGCTCCCCTTCAAGCTTTGATCTCGTCCCTTCCATTTTTGCTAATCATTGGATCCATTTCTTCAACCGTTGGATTGATTTGATGAGCACACGGATTGCCAACGTGGCATTCCGTGTGTCAGACCCCTTTGTGCTTCTTTTGCACTAGATTTAGTGTAAAAATCCTTGTCCTTGTGTGTTTCTTTCATATATCCGCGTGTCCTTTCTTGTGCACTTGGACCAATAAGGAGCTTTTGTGACGTCTAACTCTGTCAGCTCGTCACTTGGTGCTTGAATTGTTGAGCTACGTCCTCAATTAGAATTAACCCCTTGTTTTTGAGCAGGGTAAATGATGGAAACGACGATTGTTAGATATTAGAAAAAGACTCGGTCACCCCATGTATTTTACTGTTCAATATAGCTCGTAGTTTAATAGGTAAACGTATGACTTTCGGTATTGAACCGGGTACTAATACCCGGTGTATTGTAAGAACTATAAATACCTCTTCCAACTTTGGAAGAGGTAAGCATCTAGTCATTTTACACACACTCTTAAGTGTGTTTTTCCTTCTTTCTCTCTCAACTATTCTCTCTCTCTAACTTTCTCTCTCTAGATCTCTTTAGATCTATACATGTTTGTGTGAATTCGGGAACCTACAATTGGTACCAGAGCCTAAGTGGATTCGTGATTGATTCGTGTGTGGTTAATAAACCAAATTTCGTAGCTTATTTTGGCTTAGAAAAGCCCACGGCTCAAAGAGCTTAATTTGGGCTTATTACTTGGTTAATCTTGTGGTTTTTCTTGCCATATAAGCTCAAGAAGTTATATTGTTGCTAATACAAGTGATCAAAAAGCCTCAAGTTCGATTTCAAAGAATAAAAGGTTCGAATTTTTAAGTGTTCTTCGTGGAGAGTTGCTTCGTTTTTGAAGATCCACAAAGAAATACATGTTATTGGATGTTTAATCTTCAAATACCATCTTAGTATTACATGTTTCTAGCTTATTTCGTGGATAATAAGCTTATTTGGGCTTATTTTGGCTAGATTCGAATGTGTGTTCTTGATGGAGGTTTGAATATTAAATGTTATTCTTGCCGGCGGTTTGACAAAAGATAGGGACAAGATCCGGATTTTTAGGAAAAGGTAGCCGGCGAGTTGACCAGGTCAAAGGTGATTTGCTTATTTTCTTGCCGGCGAGTTGCTAAAACGGCGAGTTGCTAAAACGGCGAGTTGCTAAAACGGCGAGTTGCTCAAAAGGAAAGGCGGTTTGCATTATTTTAATACACGGCGGGTTGTCAATTTCAGCAGCGGTTTGCTATTATAATAATACCCGGCGAGTTACTCATATTAAAGCAGCGGTTTGATTAAACAGATAAGGCGGCGGTTTGCTCAACACCCTTGGCGGCGGTTTGGATAAAATTTTCAAAAAAAAACAACACGTTAAGCGACATTTTTACACCAAATTTAGATTTTGATAATAGTGTAAAATTTATTTTTTTCATAATCTAACTGCGCCGAATTTTAAACAAATCATCAAACCATAAACCAAAACCAAAA
>BQNB010187813.1:0-12006 GCA_026074375.1 Tanacetum coccineum
TGGGACTACTGAAAATTAGGAAGTGATAAAATTAAGCCATCGAATGATGAAACTTTCGATCTTAAGGAAACTGATCACGATGATGAACAAGAAATCGGTGAAATCTTTAGAATTGAAACAAACATGTTCGATTATGAAACACCGATGTGCGAAAAATTCAAAGAGTTCAATTACCTACTCAAGATAGATCCTGATCTCCTTACTAAAGACATTAAAGGATTCAAGACTTATGAAGAATTTAAGGACGATTGGATTTACGAATGGAACAAATATGTTCCATGGGTACATGAAAAACCATGGACGGATTATGGAGCATGGAAAGAACCCACACCAGTTACACATTGTTGCAAACCTTTCAATTATAAAACTGGATGTTCGGAATGGCCAACATATAGTTGGAGGAATGATGGATACTGTAATAGAGGAAACTTGCCTGGAGCTTACATAATTGGAAACTCACTCCATTATTAGGATTATGAATGGTACGAAGCCTTGGAGGACGGGGAGTTTAAAGAAGAAGCTTTAAGAAACAAAGCTATCATGGAAGGAATTATAGACGATGATGATGAGTCAAGTTACGAACGACGGAAACGATGGAACGTGTATGATGATACAAACCATGATCATGAATATGAGATGGATCATGAAGTTGATGAAAGACAAGAGATATGTAGTAATGAAACTCATGAGCTGCCGGTTTGCAATATAAGAAGATTCAAGATGATCAAGTATTCGTTCGGAGATGACGAAGAGTATGTTGCTGTTAAAGAAGACGAATACGATGATTTGACGAATACAAGCAAAGATGCATGCCGAGCATACCAAGAAATCTTTCGCATGATGAACGAAGGATGGATGGTAACCAGAGACGAGTAGAAGAGAAGCTGAAGAAAAGTCTAACTTAAAGACTAGCTGAAAGAAAAGTGCTTCCCAAGAGACAACCTGAATTGTTATTTATTTTTATCGAGTCTGTCTTCCCAGACATCAATACGGTGTATCCGCTCTATACCATACGGTGTATTGATTGTCTGGACGTTATTAGTCCTTTATTTTTATGCACTTTAAACATTATTGTCAGTTCTGGCAATACGGCGTATTCATGCACATGATACGGCGTATTTGGTAGACTGACCCGTATTTAGTATTTAGTTTAGTTTAAATTAACCGTAGGTACCAAGATAGGAATGCATTGTTTTTCCTATAATTTTCACAGAACCACGCTGAAAGAAAAGAAATCGACAATGTTAGTGGAGAATCTACGATCTGGAAATTTCGAAGTGTTGGAGTCTTGAAAACCCAAGACGGCTGTTCAACACATTCTTGCTCATAAACTCGACTTGGAGAATCTACGGAGCAAAATATCAGGGGAGTTTCTCATTCTAATTCTTTTAAATTCCCGTTTTTAATATATACAACGAGGACGTTGTATAATTCAAGTGGGAGGATGGGAATTAGAATGTATACCTGTCTTATTTTTCACATAAAATGCTTAAATTATGCTTAAATTTAATTTTTTTCAAGCATACTTTTGTGAAATTACTTGATACATAACCCACACACAATAACCCTTGTTAGATATTGTGACGATTTAACCTTATCCATTTCTAAATGTTTACCCAAATTCCACAAAATATGAGTGTGCCGGTGATGTTGTAAACTTTAGAACTTGGATTGGTATATCTATTCGAGACCATAACCACAATGACAAGTACTATGGATTTAGATGGATATAGACTTTGTTATTAAATTGGTAAATCTTAGAATACAACCAAATCGTCTTTACATGTTCTTATTAACTACTACACCGGTTAGTTATCCCCAGATAAACCAGTTGTTTACTCATCACATTAAAGTCAGCATACCCCTAGAACAACCCGTAGAGCCAATCCTTTAGGAACTACACCAATTATTTGTTTCGTTACACCTTTACACCTTAGCCTACCCTGTTAGATTAAGTTTATTTTACAGTTGCTAGTTGCTTAAAGTGTAAAGTTTGTATTTCCCGAGTCTTGTGTCTATTTTGGTACGGTTGGAAGAAATTTGCACATCGCAAATATTGAATGATATTATAGTCAAAACTCATGTATTTTCCACTACAACGCGCAATTAATGGTACATCCGAAGAACGAAGAATTATCGAAGGAATCATCCGAAACTATTATGATCGTGAAGATGGTGAAACTACACCGAGTTTCGTAGTATAGTGTTAGCAAAAAAATCAAAAAAATTAGAAAAATCGCAACAAAAAAGAGAAGAAAAGTTTGAAGATAATCATTTCGCAACTACCGAAGGAATTACACGAAGGATCGATTAATTCGTTGATACAAATCGACGATGTAGAGTATTGTATAAAAGTGAAGATATCGCCACTTGCCTTGTATAATATGTAAAGTATGGGATGTTTGGGAAGCTGACCGTTATGGGAACACCAACTTAGGTTGTTGTTTTTGATATATGATCAAGACGTTGTAAATAGTTGTGTCTTTATTATGGTAACGGTCAAGAAAAAGTGTCTAGCAACTTGTATTTTAAACTTAATCTATTTGTTTCATAATTTCTATTTAACAACAATTTAATTCCCTTTCCTAATCATTAGCCATGGGTTTTACGCGAATGAGGATGTGATCGAGCGTGCATGTCTATTCCGTCATTACGGCCATGTATGCATGTCTCAGCTGCCTTGTTGGGTTTATTACTATTATGAAAGTTAAAGATCCATACCCAATATTTACATACAATTCCTACTCTTTAGCTTTTTCGAGGTGGGAGATGAGCAGTCACATGTGTCTATCCTGGCGTTGTAACGGGTTGAAAATGTTTGGTCTTTGTCGCCCTCCTGGAAATATTTGTATCGCAAGATTATTTAAGAGTAATCTACCCTAAGCCTTCACAATAAACCCATATTTACCTAAATAAACTTGTTACACATAGCTTTAGCGGTAAATATGTGTATCGTTGCCAGCTTATGATAAACAAAATAAAAAAAAAAGAAACAAATATAATACTCGTCACGATCGAGCAATTGATCGAATTAGTTACATGTTAACCACATATATTAGGTTAAGAGACTTTTGTGTTTTCATCTTCTATTTCGTGAGTGTTTGGGTTGTGTACACGTAATAGATTCAAATAAATGCTTAGCGAAAATATCCCTTAAGGGATACATTTTTAGTAAACATTAAAGGCTACCTTAAGGACAAGTAAGATTCAAAGTGGGGAAATTGATGACATCAAGATAACATCTATTTTATAGCATCCATTTATCCGCATTTATTAACCCATTTTGTATAATTAATGAAAATAATTGCTACTTTATCTTTTATATTTGAGAATTGCAAGAAATTACGGATTACTGGTGAAAATTTAGCAAACAGGCGCGCAATTCTTGAGCTTTAAATGAAGAAGATTGAAGATTACATTCTGACTACCATGACTCCGAGATCCCTAAAGAAAGATACCGGCGTATCCGTGCCTGCACTCACCAAAGACCACGAAGGAAACAAGTTCAATACGCCGTATCCAGAGAAGACCAATACGCCGTATTGGATATATAGTATGTGAAGATTCTGGAAGATATCAAGCGTGGTCCCTACTCCAAGAAACCCCAATACGCCGTATCCAATCCCTTGGATACGCCGTATCGAACTGACTTCCAGACAGTATAAATAGAAAACTCAAAAATGAGTTTTAAGTGTGCTAAATCATATTCTCGATACCTAAACCACAAAAGTCGATTTTCAGAGGAGAAAAAGAGCAGAAGAGGTCTTGCAACGCATTCCAATCCATAGAAGACAACGTGTAATTTCTTATACTTTTGTAATCGTTCAGTTTTTGGTATCATTCGTTAACTCGGTTAGTTTACCTTGGCTAAAACAATTACTCTTGTATTAATTATGATGTTTGAAGGCTAATACCTTCAGGTATTAGCCATTATTATGAAGATCTGAATGTTTGGTTTTGTTTATATCTCGATTGCTTAATTTATCGTTGTATGCTTGTTTATGTTTATCAATTTATACTTGTTTACGTGCTTTTGTATGCGACCGATCATTCAACTGGATCTAGTGATACGAACAAGTTAATCTAGATGCCGGGATAGCTCTCCATATAGTGATTTATACATCTAGAATCATAGGATCACAAGTATTGTCCTTCTAAAATCGTGCTAAGGATACGCTTCTGGCTTAACTAGTTAACGGAAACTGCCTTTGGTTTATTGAACATGTTGACTAGTAGGTGAATCTAGATAATTCAACAAATAATGTTCTAATTCCATTGGATAGTTGGACAAGTGGACTACTAGTGTATAAATTGCCATTAAGCAGTAAGTGGGTAAAGTCTTTATGAGCTAGGGTTTAACAAGATCACCATTGCTTTAATCCCTAAGATAGATTATAATCAAGTAATAAGGATGCTTTATGCGGATGCTTTAATTGTGATAGAATTAATGTGTCTAGGTCTTAGGATGAAGTCCCGCCTAAGTCTAAGAATGATATGTCTCTTCGAGATAAGTAATCATTGCACTGAATAAACAAACCAACGTTCTAATCGGATTAATGATGGCTAATACACAATTTTCTATCATAAGGCTCGAAGGCTCTTTTATCTTCTGCTAATTTGCGTTGCTTTGGTTAAAGTGTCTTGAATTGATTTGTAGTCACCAACCAAACCCATGACAGTCCTCAGGCAGAAACCCCCTTTTATTCTTGTTAGAATTAGGAATAGAACTAACATAGGATTAGCATAGGTTTGAATTAGATTAGTATTAACTTAGATTAGATAACCAAGATATAAATAAATTAAGAGATTTAACCTCGCTTCAAGTGTTCGACACCCTACTTACCACAAATCTACCACCAACCGAGTACACTTCTCGTTAAAGTGTTATTTTTTGTTAGGTCGGCAAAATATAAATTTAAAACTTGAGTCATAAAAATATACACCACACAACGACACATCACTATGTAACATCGTCCATCCTTATAACCAAATCGAGTTATCATTCTATGTTATCTCACCCTACGTGCTTGACACGCGAGGGTATTTCTATCTTTTTCTCGTTAACACGTTTGTTTTACTTTATTTTCAATTTTTTTAATATTGTCTTTACTTCTCAACTACCATCTTATATAGTCAAACTTGTACACAAATTATCCCATCACCATCTTAACGTGTCTTATCTCTTCTTGTTTTTCCTTCACTGTACCCATCATGCCATCACTATCATCCCATTATTTTTAATATAAATAATAAATAAAAACCCATGCTCTTTTTACTTTAATGATTTATTTCCAATATTGTTAAGCCGAAAAATCTTATATAGAGATCAACAATAGACTTCGTATCTCTTTTTTTATCCATAAAACAATGGTGGATTTAGGGTGGTGGCAGGTTTAAAGATGGTGGCGATGATGCCTTTAAAGGTTGGCAACGGTGGTTTGTTTTTTGGTAGGTGACGCCATTGAACACCTAGTGACTATCCAACACCACGAATCTGCTCCAAGAGTCGAGTATGATGGGTAATCTATTTGTATTCAAAGTATTGTTTGAGATCATGTTTATTGTTGAATATTGTTTCAATGGAGATTATTGTTGTTTCTATGGAGATTATCCTTGAAGAGATTATAATCATTAAATAGCTAAGAAATCATAAAAATCATCTTATAAACTACCCTTGTATAAGAACGAATCTGATGTCCCAGATCCGACATCGTTGGTGCTGCAGTTTGAAAGTGGTAGGGACTTGGAGGCAGAAAAGTGATGCGATGGTGTTAGCAACGGCGGGATAGTATTTTAATTAGAGATGAGAGAGGTGTGTTTGTGGTGGTGGAGGAGTAACGTAGGTTTAATGAGAGAAAAAAGGTGTGACCGTTTTGGTGGTAGAACAACAATGGCGAAGGCAGCGTGCCATGGTGACAGTGGTGGGGAAGAGAGATACATGTGCTTGAATTGGTGTGTTTGGTTATTTTAGATTCAGTAATAAAATATAAACCAGAAAATTGAATTTTGCTCGAAGTGCGCCGCACTTACCCTCAAGCACGACGTACTTTCTTCATCACTCCATAAAATATCAATTTTTTTTACCAATGTGTTTGTTTGAGTGTCTTGTGTATTATATATTTTCGTACCTTAAATAATAAGTACATGCTCGATTAATATATGTCGTAAAATTAAAATCTAAAAATATTTTCTTTTCGCCTTTATTTTTGCTTTCGTATGTGTTTATGAATGTTTGAATACTAGTAATTATATTTTTCTTCTTATATTATTTTTCATTTCGTCGTGTTTTGTGTGTGCTTGTTTTAGTAAATTGTGTATAAATAAAAAATTTAAAAGAGAAAAAGAAAAATATATAAAACGAAAAACATAGCAGTCTTCAATGTACGATGTGAGCCGTACCTTGACTACTCTATTCAAAAATAAGAAATTTAACAAACTCTGTGGGTGTGTTCGCTGGAAACCCTCACGAGACTATAACTCATCCACTCGGAAAACCGAGGGGTTTAAAGGCTTGTTGCATACGTCAAATGCAACCGTGTTGCCTATGAAAGTGCGCTTTAGAATTTTACGCTTTCTTGTAGTTTTGTTTGTTTTGTAGATTTAATAAACAGGTGGTGGTTGGTCGGATGAAGTTTTACACTAGGTGATATATATTTGGATCGTTATATTATATATGGCTGAATTCATATGCTTACGCTGACGCTCCGTTTGGCGCCCTATCTTTTAGAATTCAACCGAGCACTTATGATCCCCGAGAATTATCGTTTCTCTTATATTTATTTTTCCCATTATGCCACTTTTAAGTTTTTTTCTAATTACGCATATTGCTCAACTTAAGTGTGGGGGAAAATAATTGGAATAATTAGACTCATTATTAAAAGTTTAAACTTTAGCCCCTCGATAAACTAAATATTTTATATGTTGTACAGCATAAGTTAATTTAATAATTAGTAATAAACGTAGTAAATAAATAAAGTTTTTGAAACCAGAGATGTGTCCCGACTGATAGAGCAGATCCGACTCGGGATCGATGACATTACTTGCGCATTTGTAACCATTCCAGTAAATATGTGAGAATTTCAAGCCTATTATTATTAGCGTACATCTTTTATGCTTGATTTCTTTGTTTATGAGTGTGCTGGTGATTTATTGATTTTAGAACTTGTGCTTGACAATCATTACGAGACCGCAGTGAGATCACGTTCGTGTGATATAGGTATTTTAAGTGATAAAGAGGCAACTTAGGATTTAAACCAAATTAGCCTATCCATTTAACATATCATTTAGCTAATTACACTGATTAGCTAACCACCCACATAAAACCCTTTTATAGCACTCATCTTTAGTGCTAGATACCCCTAGTTTAACCGCAGAGCCAATCTTTTCATTTCTTACATCCACTAAAATAAAAAAATACAAAAATATATAACCTTTAGCTAGCCTTACCCTTGTCGAAAGTCTAAACGGTTTGTTGATAGTTGCTCGGTGATGACATCAAATAACGTCACTTTTATAGCATCACTTATCCCAAGTAAATAACCCATTTTGTATGATTATTGCAAAAATTGTTACTTAATCGTTTGTATTTGAGAATTGCAGTAATTATGGTAACTTGGTGGAAGATTACAAAAGGCAACGCAATCTGGAGCTTAAAAACTGTAACACCCGCCAACTTCAGACCACAATATAGTCCGCTTTACCCGCAGTTCTCACGTCTTGCTTGTGGCCCTCAGTTGAATAGAATTCCCGACAGGTCACCCAAGCCAGTACTACTTTCACATAAGCACGCTTAACTGCCAGTTCCGAAGAACCCCACTCGCAGTAGACCACAAAACGCGTTGTGTCATTGTAAGGCGAATGTTATTTTTATGAACCCAATATCTCTCCAGGCCACAGCCGATGTGGGATTTGCTTAGGGTGTCACAATCACCCCCTTAGGGACTCATCGTCCTCGATGAGGTTTGCCCCACCATCCCGAACGGCTCAGGAGTGGCTCTGATACCACTTGTAACACCCCGCCTACTCATACCACAATATTGTCCGCTTTGCCCGCAGGCTCACGGCTTTGCTTTGTGGCCCTCATGTGAAGACTTCCCGGCAGGTCACCCAAACCAGTACTACTTTCACATGAGCATGCTTAACTGTCAGTTCTGAAGAATCCCACTCGAAGTAGACCACAAAACGCGTTGTGTCATTGTAAGGCGAATGTTATCTTATGAACCCAGTATCTCTCCAGGCCACAGCCGATGTGGGATTTGCCTAGGGTGTCACATAAACGAATACATTTGAAGAAACTGACTCTGACATCCTATACGCCGTATCCATCAAGGAAGATACGGCGTATCTGCGCCTGCACTTCACAAGAAACCACGAAGACTCAAAGATCAATACGCCGTATCCAGGAGACTACATACGTCGTACTCAATTTAAAGTAATAAAATATTATGGAAGATATCAAACGTGGTCCCTACTCCAAGAAACCCCCGATACGCCGTATCCATATAACTCGATATGACGTATCGACCAAATTCCATACCCTATAAATAGAAAACCTAAAAACGGGTTTTCAGTGTGCTTGATCATATTTTCGATACCTTAACCACAAAAGTCAATTTTCAAGAGACAAGAAGAGTATAAGAGGTCAAGCAAAGCTTCTAATTCCATAGGAAATACTTTGTAATCTCATATACTCTAGTAATCGTTCGATTTTTGGTATCATTCATTTAACTCGGTTAGTTTATCTTGGTTAAATTATTACTCTTGATTGATTATGATGTTTGAGGGCTAATACCCTTGGGTATTAGCCATTATTATGAAGATTTGATTGTTTAGTTTTTGTTTATCTCGAATGCTTAATTTATCGTTGATTGCTTGTTTATGTTTATCAATTTATACTTGTTTACGTGCTTTGTATTAGACCAATCCTTCAACGGATCTAGTGATACCGACCATGTTTCAGCAGATGCCAGGGGTGGGCTCTCCATATAATGATATAATATAACTATCTAGACCAATAGGATCACAAATAATGACCTATCTTCGCCTTTAGATTAGTGAGCTTAGTTGGACCGGCAGGTGACCCTTGGGATCAATGAGTATGTTCTTAATCAATTGGTAAAGACTTGGCCAGTAGACTACTAGTATATAAATTGCCATTAAGCAGTAAGTAGGTAAAGTCTCTATGAGCTAGGGTTTAACAAGATCACCATTGCTTTAATCCCTAAGATAGATTATAATCAGCAAATAGGATGCTTTATGCGGATGCGTTTAATTGTGACATAAATTTTACGTGTCTAGTCTTAGGAAAGAAAGTAACGCCTAAGTCATAAGATGATATGCCGCTTCGAGATAATATACATTGCACATAATAAACAAACCAATGTTCTAATTGTATTAATCATGGTTAATATAGTTGACTCGCGTGAACTCACCCCTTTACTATGTACCAATAAATACGAATACACAACAGGGATCAGAATCCGCGAGACCAAAGAAAACCGAACATATAGATGTAGTTCCCGGTGTGTTATTCCCAACGAGGCTAGAGATGGAAAATCGAAAGACGATTGATGATAGGTGTTTGAAAATGACAAGGATGTGATTGGGAACAAACTGTAATGAGCAAAGCACACAAATATAAACAAGGAAAAGAAGCTAGAACAATCATAGAAGCTGGGAAAGGTGAAAACACCTAAAACTTTTACACTAAGACTCAAATAAGCTCAGATAAACTTAAGACAAAACAAAATAAGCTAGACTAACTCTAAATAAGCAAATTCAAAGAGCAATTAAACTAAATTAAGCAAGAAAAACTCAGCAGTACTAACAGCAGTACTACCAGTATTAACTAACAGTACTAACTTGGAGTTAGTACTGGTAGTTATAAGTTAGTACTGCTAGCTTTAACAGAACACAATGAAACAAGAAACAAGCGAATAAGCTAAAACGGATATTTAACTAACCCTAATAAGCACTTAGACATAAGAATAAGCAACTAGAATAAACTAGAATGGCAAATAAGCTAAAAAGCTACAAACTGATTTACTATTGAAAATACTTTGAAAAGGAAAATAAGCTTAAATAAGCTTACTCCTAAAAACAGTAAAAGAAAATGGTTTAACCTATTCTAAAAAGCTAAGTAAATCTTAAATAAGCAGAAATAATAAGCTGATAAGCTAAAATGAACCAACAGTACTAACAGTTATAACTAACGGTACTAACTTGAAGTTAGTACTGCTAGTGTTGAGTTAGTACTGCTACCCTTGAAATCCAAGAAAATGAACTAGCAGTACTAACTTGGAGTTAGTACTGCTTGTTCAAAACACCCCTTAAAAATCATTTTTCTTTTTAAACTGATTTAAAACAGATTATCAAACAACAAAATAAGATACTTATAAGAAGATTCCAATCAAGAATAAGCACTTAAATAAGCTGAATTAGTCTAGCAGTATTAACTCAAAACTAACAGTTTTATCAAATGAACTAACAGTACTAACAGAGAAAGTGATACAAACTACTTTTAAACTAACAACTAATCAAGATAAGCACTAAACATTATGATAAAGCATAAATAAGTAACAAATAAGCACTATAAGCAGTTCTATAGTAAATAAGAAAAGTAAGAAAAAGAGAGACTTACAGAACCCTCGCTCAAAACAGGGTTTAATAAGAGTCTACAAGCTCTAGCTTGTATAAAACAAGCTAGTGAGAGTCCATAAGCCCATCCAGAACTGGCTTATCATCCAATAAAATAAGCCTGGGTGTAAATTGAGTGTGCGACATATTATGACTTTCCCTTAAATTCTTAGTATTTGAGTTTAAGACAAATGACTTATATGATTTTATAAGGCTTAAAACATATTAAGCTAAGCTTTTAACAGAGGAGAAACAGAGAATCAAGAATTAACTAAAAAAAACTCCAAATTTGCATTAAAACTTGAAAGTGTTACAAAGCTGAAAGTAAAAGCTGTAAATGACTTTAAAAACTGAAAATAAAACTTAAGATATTCTAAAATTAACTAGTTACTAAGATGCCTCAAAGGCTTACAAAAGGCTCTATTTATAGCCGAAGTCTTCTTCTCTTCGACTTGCAGCTTGTGTTTCTTTGTAGAGACAAAAACTAAGTGTGCTTGTTGTGTGAGGTGTTTCTCAAGCAAATCCCAGCCTTCAATTTCTTTTGTGCTTCTTTGGAGTCAATCTCAGCCATTGAAGATACTTGGGAAAGGTGAGGGATTGCCAACATGGCCTTTATACAGCTGGGGGAAATAGTAGGGTGGATGAAATGATTTTGGCTAGGGTGTCGAGTGGTTTTGCAGGGAAGAAGTATAGGAGGACATCCCCTAGTTGTATCTGGGTTTTTGGCGGAAGACTGCTTTTGGTAAGTTGGCAGCTTGTCCCCTAAAGTCTTATAACAACTTGAGGTTTGGCAATTTTAGTCCCTCAAGTTGTATTTTCTTCATTTGACTTTAGACTTTTTCGGGGTTGACTTTCCTGGTGACTTTTTGACTTTGACTGACTTTGGCTTCGATTTGACTTGGTCTTTTCCATTCCATGCTTGGTTTGGTCATTTTTGGCTTTCTTTTTGTCCTTTGTGTGATATCCGTTTCCTGCACAATACAAATGCAAAACATACAAATACAATGTATTTTTGGTACGTTTTTAGTCTTTTAAGTCCGTTTTTAATGGAAAATGGTATGTGTAATTAAGCACATACCAAAATCCCCCATACTAAGGTATTGCCGTGTCCTCACGCAATGTTATGAAGTAAACACTCAAGAAAACTAAGAATCTCGAACCCCCTCGACTAATTACCTCGAAAAGTAGCTAGGCGTTCGTCAAGGGGAACTAAAGAATCAATAGTTTCGACAAGTCCCGTTTTCACCAAAAAAAAAAATTATATTTTATTATATGTACACTAACTATCCCTAATATTTTTGGATTTTTCTTTTCTTAACTACCAAGTTTGACTTCCTTTATTTTATAAACACTAAGATCATAGAATGAGAA
>BQNB010187816.1:0-12006 GCA_026074375.1 Tanacetum coccineum
GGGTTTAAATCTTAATATGCAACACTTACTTTCAAAATGTTGCTTTACTACCAATGTTGTAAAAAGGGCAACACCGTTTACAAGTGTTGCTTGTAAAATAGTGCATCATGCCCATTTTGTTGTAGTGGATGTTCCAGAATACATTTATGGACATATGATGGAACAAGATAACTTGTTCCAGAATACATTTATCAGTTTCTGTTGCGTATTTTTTGTCAGTTTCATTCTTTTGACTTGTTAAAGTTTAAATTACCCTTTTTTTTAAAGATGCTAAAAATCCTTTCACATAATGGCGATTTCCAGATCCCCTTTTTCTTTTCTATTTGAATCTTGAATTACTACCTCTCTTGTGAATATTTCTTGCTAAGGCCCTAATTCTGAGTTCGATCCTTGTGATTGATTTCCGGAATTGAAGTTTCTTACAAGTCGTCATTCCATGGGACTATAGGATTCATCATTCATTGTTTCGTTAGGGTTTCTGGTTTATTGTCTTTTTCCAATCATTAAATCCCCTTTTTTTCAAGCCTTAAATTTTCACTATTTTTCCAATTAAATTATTCACCTTTTTTGTTTCAAGCCCTAATCTAAATTATACTATTCATATTCTTTTCTCTTTATTGCGGCAGTTAGGCTTCTGTGCCCTAATTTGATCCTCTTTTCTAGCTGTATTTTTATTTGATTTGTTTCTTCTCTTCTTTCCATTCGTATCATGGGAAGTTATAGATCGAGGGAAGATGACGTTTCTAGGATTTCCACATCGATTTATGTCTTGAATTTCCTCGAGTCATTTTCTGCCAAAGATTTGTTCCATTCTTGCAAATAATATGGACACGTTGTTGACACTTTTATCCCATCTAAGAGGTCGAAAGATGGGAAGAGGTTTGGATTTGTTCGCTTCATAAATGTGTTTAATATGGAGATATTGGTGAGTAATTTAAGTACAATATGGGTTGATCGATTCAAATTTCATGCAAATATTGCTAGATTTCATAGAGCTCCTTTGAATAACAACAAAGTTCCGACGGAAAAGAAGTTTGGTTCCAATAGGAACATTAATAACGTTCATGCTAAAGAAGGTGTGGTCACCGGTTTAAGTAAATCCTATGCTCATGCGGTGAAAGTCAAAAATATGTTTGGAGCATTGGAATGTGACTCCATGCCATCGATTGTTTTGGATGATGAATGTCTTATTTCTAAAGATTTGTCTAAAGCCTTGTTGGGAAGGGTGAAAGAGTTTGCGTCCTTACCGAACCTCAAGATAGTTTTAAAGAATGAAGGTTTTGCTGAGATTAAGATTCAGTATATGGGAGAATTTTGGGTCCTGTTGGAATTTCCTTCGTCTAAAACTAAAGAATTATTTCAGGAAAACATGGGGGTTGGGTCTTGGTTCTCTGTGTTGAAACAAGCGTCTACTGATTTTATTCCTGAAGGGAGAATCGTTTGGGTGGAGATTGAAGGCGTTCCCTTTAAATTATGGTCTAAAAATACTTTTAAACGGATTGCCGCTAAGTGGGGAGAGTTACTGGACGTTGATGATCAGAAAGAGGAAGGTTTTCATTCGAAAAGATTATGCATTTACTCGAAGTCTGGTACGAATATATATGAGAATTTCAAAGTTATCTTTCGGGGTAAGGTATTTTTTATTCGTGCTAAAGAAGTTCCTGGATGGGTACCTGAATTTGTAGACGATTCTGATGATGTTAATGAATCGGATGATGGGTTTAAGGATGGTGATGCTAAAGTTTAAGACGGGGGCAGTTGCGGAGACGCTAGTGATATGGTAGAAGTTCCGGAAACCGTGTTTGAGGAGTCTTTAGAGCAAAAAGAGACTCAATCGGAGGATCCATTTGGTATTTATTCACTTCTTAATAAGAATAAAGACAAATCCGAAAACATGAAGCCTTCTGATCATAGTTTAAAGTACCCTTCGGGCTTTACACCTAACGGTGACAATAATGAATTTTGTATGCACGAGGAGAATGTTCGGAGTGTTAATGAGATCAATTCGCTAAACTGTAATGTGGAGGAAGACCTAAATGGACAGGAAAGAAATAGTATCAATAAGGGTTCCAAGGAAGAAGTTTCGGGTTCGGTTTGTTCATGAAATTTTAAAAAGTCAGAGGTTCCGCGTACTGGGGAGTCAAATTTATGTGTATTAGAGGAATTAGTGAAAGTGGGGAAAGCTATGGGATACAATATGGATGGGTGTGTGAATAACATGACCGAGATAATTGAATCACAAGGAGAGTCGGCGGTCCTGATTTGCAGTTTTACATACATATAAAATATACTATAAAATAATATTCCACAAGAGCTATTAAGAAAATTCCCTAAGGAAAATTCACTCTCAAAAATATATATAATACTTATATTAAACCGGGCAAATATGATCACCCGGGTCGTTTCCCCAATGACTAGTGAAATTGAATCCTCGTTTAAGTCTGGATTCTGATTTGAATGAGCAAATGGATGATTTGATTATCTAAAGCAACAATTAAAATGGACAATTAAAAACAATTAAACTAATACGGAAAACAAATAAAATGTGACAATTAAGCAAGTAAACTAATTTTAATCCCTAAAAATGTAAACTAAAATTCTAAACCTAAGTTAAGACAAAAGAAAATTTTAGGAAAAAGAAAAACATTTTTTTTGATTATTTTTGAATTTAATATGAATTAAAAACTATAAAACTATTAAAAATAAAGTCCTAAAATTTTTATAAAAATTACTCTAATTAAAGAAAATGTGCAGAAATTTTCTAAAAATAAAAGCCCTAATTTTTATCTTTTTATAAAAGTTTAATTGAACTAATTAAAACCTAACCCTAATTATTAATTAAAACTAAATAAACTAATTAAAAACTAACTTAGGGACTAACTGTGTAAAAGACTTAAGGGCTAACGGGGCTAAAACATTTAACGGGCAAGGATTAACTGAGAAACAACTAAAACAGAAAAATTACAAGAATGGTCCCTGAGGTCCTACCCCGATAACAACCAAAGTCCAATTATAAGCTCAAATTCTAAAAGTGCTTATCACTAAAAACTTGAAAGAGCAAAGTTGTAAAGGAAGCTAGTGGGAACTCAACTTTAACAAAAGCACTATGGGCTGAAACTCAAAGATAAGCTCTGAAAGAGCTTCTCAATAAGCTGACCTCAGTAAGGAGGCATTTGAGCTCATTTCAACTTAAATGCTTGCACAAGGCTTGATATAAGCTCAAATTTTAAACCAAAAGCTATTCTAGATAGCTTATAATGTGTATGAACTAGAAATGATAAGCTAACTAAACAGTAACAACTAAAAGAAAAAAAGAAGAAAGCTAACTAAATTTGGGGATCAAGTAGGCAAACTCAGGAAAAGCACTTAAAACCTCAAAAACCAAATGAGCTAAACTGCTTAAAATACCAAAATAGAAGCTGAGCTTTTAAAAACTTAATAACCTACCTCTAGACTATGAATTCAAATCATAAAAACAGCTACTATAACTTTAAAAATTCAAAATTAAGAGACTAATCCTATTCCTACTGTTTTTGGTGTTTTTGACTTTTTATGATTTTTTGACAGCAACATTAAGCTATGTAAATAAGCTAGAAAATGAAATTTAAGCCCTAATCTATATTAAGCTATACCTAGACTATAAAATACTAAAAGAAGAGCTATTAAATCCTAGCTTTGCTGGCTTAATTTAGGGCTTAAGTATCAGCAGTACTAACTAATGTTAGTACTGCTGGTGCCGTTGGTAAACCAAGCACACACTTGTGCAGGTTCTCCTAAAGGTTACTACTACTTTCAACACACTTATTGTAAGTGTGCAAACCAAGAACAAGCAAGATCTAATCCCTTGAAGGCTTAGATCAAATATTCAAAAGCTAAAAGAAAGTTATAAAGTCTGCACTTGTGCTGAAAAGATGAATTAAGCCCAAACTTATTGATTTTTGCAAACTAACCTTTAAAATTGCTTTTCCTATTGATTATAAGGTAGAATGAATCTGACTTAACTAAATTCAAGAGCTCACTTTGACTTTTTGAGGTCAAAGTAGCTAAACCCAAACACTCCTTTAAAGTGATGACAGGTTTGAGTAAAGCTTGAAAATGCAAAGCTAATTAATATGTATAACTACCAGATAAAAACTAGCTTAAATCTACCCTAATAAACATGAATCAACAACTGCTTTAAGCTATAATCTAAGATTAAGCTAATCTCTACTATTTTTGGTTTTTTACATTTATATGACAAATTTAATAAAAACTATGATCTAAGCTATTACCACTAAAATCAGATGAACAATTATGACTATAAAGCTAAATGAAATACAAATAAGCAATAATAAGCAACAATATAAGCAAATAAGCAGTTCTAAAACTAATAAGCATTTTAACTACTATATAAGCTAAAATTTAAAGACATAAGATAATAAAAGGAAACTTACTTGTCCTCTAGCTAAACAAGAGGTACCAAATTTGGCAGCTACAAGCTCCCTAGCTTATTTATAAGCTAGGGTATAAGTCCATGGGATCTCTTCCAAGTTAAGATCCCCTTCCAAAAAGCTCATATCCAATAAGGTCCATGATAAATGTAAGTTAAGCTGATTTAAGGTTTAGGTAAGATTAAGTCTAGTCAAACCCAATTTCAGCTTATAGACTGAAAAGGGCTTATTGAGAGCTTATTGATCTTAGCTTATTTAATAGGAAAAAGTGAAAGCTATTGAGATTAGGTAAAAGAGCTTAAGAGAGATTAAAACAACTGAAATTTCATTATAATAAAGCTTGTTTACATTAAGAAAATTACAAGGATTTAAAGCTAATTTAAGCTAAAAAGAAATTAAGCTAAAACTAAGACCTTAAGCTACGTCTCCATCTGTGTGTGTGAGAGGTGAGGCTCTATTTATAGCCTGCCTTGGATCCTTCTAGCCTCTTTCCTTGCTCTCCAATCCTTTTAATCCTGGCCAATCATTTCTTCAATCATTTAAGCATCAATTGTGGCCGTTTGATCAAATTGTGCACTCAAGGATTGCCAAGCTGTCATTCCTTGATGTGACAGCTTGTGCTTTCTTTGTGAGTGAGTTTAGTGCAAATCCCACATCTCTTGTGTGCTTTACCATTGCTGACGTGTAGTGAGCTTTGAGTGAGAGGATATGTAACTCCTTGATTGGACTAAATAATGTTGACCTTCATTTGTATACTAGACCACTTGAATAGACAATCGCACCCTTTAATTTTCAAAAGCCCTTTGTTTTTTACTGGGGGTGAAAGGAGAGTGACGATGAATAGTAACATGGGCCTTCGCGTGTTTTTTCTTTTTATAACTGAAAAAGGGGTAAAACGGTTTAAACTTTGGCCTTATGACACAAATGGTCCTTGTCTTCTCTTATCCTTTTTCTAGTTATAATTAACTTTAGAAAATTTGCAAAACTGGCCCTGTGTTCATAAAAAAGGAAAATGGTTATGGACTTGGCTTAGTATGGGGCTTTTGGGTCGCAAATGGATTTGGGTTGAGGCTTTAGGGTTTTTCAGCCCAATAAGAGGTGAGGGGCTTTTTTTGGACTTTGTGAAACTTAGAGGTTAAAATGGAATGTGTTTAAGGTCTAGTTTGACTTTGTGACCATGATTTGACTGAGGCTTGACTTTTCTGGCTTCGGCTTTGATTCTTTGGCTTCTTTTTGTACTCTTCTGATTCTCGTGTCCGTGCTTGCTCGTTTTTGACTGTTTTCTTGTGATTTTTGACTTATCCATACCTGCACATACAAAACACAAATACAAGCATATTTTTGCCATTTTTGGTCTGTTTTGGGTTTAATTGGGTTATTTTAGGCATAAATGGATATGTGTATTCTACACTTATCACCTCATTTTTCTGTTTGAAATGTTTGACCTCTTGACTCAACTCATCTTGTTGTTTTTCAAGATTTCGAATAATTTCTCGATCATGATACAATTGAGAGTCAGCTTGTTTTTGAAAACGTTTTGCCTTTTCATCAACTTCAAGAAATTCTTTTAGATAATTGTTATCCTTGGTTATGTTTTCCAAAACCCGATTCCTTTCCTTATACATCTCAATCTGACTGGTCAAAGTCTCATTTTGTTGTTGGACCTTCTGAGCAAATCTTTTGTTGTTTGGGCAGCTCATCATAAGCATTCCTACTAGTGGTTCCTAATGCACACAGATCAAAAACATGTGTATTTTTTCAACACTGCAACTAGTAACATTTCCCATTTGACAGAATCAAATTGAATATGGCGATTATTTTATCATCATCAATGGTACTGTTAATAATTTTAGTATGAGTTGGATACGCTTGTTCATCATTCTCATTAATGGATGAAGATTGTACCTCACTTACAAATGCAGACTCATAGCTTGGCTCATCATCAAAATTTTGATCAGCTGGTTGGATTCTGGCCATTAAGCATATGTTTGCACTCAGTTCTTCAATTCTTCCCATCCTAGAAGCATCTGCAAAGATAAAAATCAATCTGCTCACAGTAAGAATTCCACCGGCCCCTTCATCCTGTTGTTCCACAAGCATTGCTCCATGAATATACTTGAACACGAACCCTTTGCTGATTGGGATAATTCCTCGCATAAGGGTCCTTTACACACAGTTATAGCATTGACCCGTTGAAGTATTGCCTGGAGTCGGAGTTCGAACAATCCTTTGAACATTTGCAGTCTTATTTGTAGCATTCATTCCCTCAACAACTTCTCCTTGAACATAAGCTCTTTGATTATTTCTTCCAACATTACTAGAATTTCTGCTTTGAATATTCACCATGTCACCTTGAACGACTGCTTGATTTCTGGTATTAGACGAAGCACGAAGACGATTGTTTGTTGGATTAGAGAAGTTTTGAGTAATGGCTTTGGTAAGTAACAACATAGCAGATGCTAGGGGAACTTCATAATGGTTGTGAACATCATCCTACTCAAACTCTTCATCATAATCAACTGCAGATGAAGGATGTGTCACATAATAAGAAGAGGTCTTTCTAGAAGATGAACCCGTGTGTGCTACTAAAGCCAAAGGATCATGAGACTTTTCCAACTTCTTTGACCTTGAAGCATTAACCAATTTGTCAAATTGCGAAAGATAATCAAAAAGATCATCAAACGAATCAACTGTCAATTTCTTAGCCAAATGAACTTGAGTCACATATTTCAACCATTCCGGTTGCAAACTATTCAGAAACTTTGTGTTAATTGAAACAGTTGGAAACTTCATGTTGTTTCGTTCAAAATCATTCATTAACTGAGCAAAACGATTGTAGACTGAAACTAGTGACTCTCCTGGTTCAACAACAAATTGATCAAACTCATTTGTAAATCGCGTCTCCCTGTCAACTTGGTTTTGTATAGTTCTCCTCATTAAACGTTCAACACGATCCCACATTTCCTTGGCCGTCTTACATGAATCCACATAATTGTAAATCTCATTAGGAATAGACAGAAGAATCATATTCGTGAGTTCCATTTCTGCATCATAGTACAATAAGTCATCTCCTTCAAGATCGTCTACATCTTGCACCCTTGGTAATTGTGAACTGTAGGTGTGATGGTCCTAAATACATAAGGGCCATCTTCTAGTGCTTTGAGAAGCCACTTCCGGTTTTCCCTCTTGCGATTAAGAAATCATTTGAATCTACTTGCCCATGGTATGTAACTACCCCTTTCAAGCATGGGTGGCCTAGTCTCAGAACCGGCTTCAGCAAGGGATTGTTGGTATGTTTTGGATGTCGACATGTCTTAAGATTCAAAAATTGGATCTTTTTAGACGAATATGAGTGAGATTTGTGAGAAAATATCCAAACTCGGTAATAGTAGTCAGATTCGGTAACACTATTCACGTAATCTGTAAACGAATACCCTTCTCGAACAGTAAACTAACAAACTCGGAAATCTTCAAATACTAAATTCGATAATCTACAAACTACTCAAACTCGGTAATACTATTCACTATAAACTCGGTAAACCTAAATTGTTAAATTTCAACAGTTATGAATTACTAATAACCACAAATTCGATATGAAACCGAATTTTATGATGACTAGATAATCCAAGTGTTCTAAAAAAAATTCAAATTCAATAAAACCGAATTTGATTGCCGAGTTTTAGAAAATCTTTGAAAAACCGATATTTAACACTTCAAAACACAATAAAACTGTGAAATGAAAGTGTAAAATGGCTTGTAAAGCTTATTACCGAGTTTTGACTTAGTAAAATTCCCTATATCACAAATTCGATGGAACCGAATTTGTGAATCTTAACAAACTCGATAAAACCGAGTTTAATACCGAATTCCTAATAAACGACTTTTAATAGAACCAAAAGATCGAATATATCTATTACACTGATGTTTCTTACTGAAATTGCTAAATTTACAAGAAAAAATGTTCTGAAACTCAAAATCACTCTACCGTGAATGCATAACTTCTACCGAAAATCAAAACCACACTTCCAAGAACACAATAACGTCCAAAAACTCGAAATCACAGCCAAAATCAATCTCGAAACCTCAATATTACTCACCGAATTCGAAAATCATGACATCTTGATTCTCGGTCAAATAAACACACGCACAAATCAAGCACTCTTATTCTCTATTGGCGATTGACACCACTTGATAGGTCACATGAATCTTGAATCAATCATATCAACATGTAAGATTAGAGAGAATAAGGGCAAGTAAAGGAAAAATTCAAATCTTATTAAGGAGGGAAAATGATAGTTAAGCATCACCCTCTAATGAAGATTAGAGGGCTATTTATAGGCAAAGGGAGGGAGGCTTCCCTTCCTTATTTTCTAATTTTACAATACTAGTCCCTAGACTTTGGATATTATGCTATTTCTTTCTTAAAGCATAATAAACCTTATTAAACGCTATATTAAACTAAACAAAATAAAGTCTAATAATAAAACCACATAATCGACACTTGTCATAATCCTAACACATCTTGTTTCATTCTTTTATTCACTTTGTCTCATCAAATCAAGAATCCCAATAATCTTTCCCTATTTGATGATGACAAAACAAACAAAGTCTCATACGAAATTCATCATAAAGCCAAAGCTTCCCCTGAAGTTGAGATGTAATCATCTCCCTAAAAGAAACAAAATTTTCAATGCTTCCCCTTGACTTAAGAATTAGAATCCTTGACTATGTTACCACACAAAATAAGCTGCAAATCATATCTCTGTAGTCTTCTTCCCCTTTTTATAATCATCCAATAGGGGTCTTCTTGTAGATATGCAACTTGTAAACACTTCCCCTCAAGTGGTGCATGTAATATAAACATTTAATCAATTAAGCTTCCCCTGAAACTATATGTTTACCATCTCTTGAATCTCGAACTCTGTAGGCTCTATGTAGTGATTACTGATGAAGAAAACTGAGTATAATGAATTTGATGAAGAAGTTAAATCTCCCAAACTTGTGTCTTATGTCTTGCACTATCCAAGTGACGTCGAACTTAGAAATAAATATGTGAAATATAAGTAGACCGCAACCTCTTGACAAAAATCCTCATCTTTTATGAGACACATACTAAGTGATAGCAAATGTAAGCATTGAGCACCATAAGAAAAATCACACACCTTTGCTAGATTTTGATAAGTCTTCGTCAACACCATTTAAGCACGAACAAGTTATCTTAAAAGTCATAGTCTACAAAACTATACTTTAAGATATGATAAGACACGCACTTGTGAAACCCAACTACAACATCAAATAAGCAATAATCAATTGTCTTCATAATCACATCTTCAAATAATCTCCAAAAATACGAGCCATAAAATCAATAAGAATAAACTATTTGAAAAATAGTTCTGTCCGAGATCCAAATCCATCCAAAAACCAAGTACTATCCGATATCAGACAAGCCTAGCAGTACAAACTGCTTTGTCAGACAACTCTGGCAGTATTAAAGTTCAAATGCAACAGTACTAACTCACTCTAGTTGGCGACACTTTATGTTGTTACTAACCCGTCGCCAATCTGTTACTAAATTAGTTATCCTTCCTCCTATTCAATTAGTGACACATATTTTTGTCATAAATATGTTGCTAATCTGTCATAGTTCTAATTGCTCCTTCCTCCCAAAGCTATTAGCGACGCTTATTCTGTTGCAATTCTGTTACTAAATTGTCACTATTTATTCATATATTGACAATAGTAAACTTTTAAGGATAGCAGTAGTCATTAATGAGCAACACTAAACACGAACAGCACAAAATTTTGTTTGGACAGTATTAATCTCGATCCTTGGCAACATTAAATTGCAGCTTTCTACCTGTCTTTTGTAGAACTTCTTCAGTCTCATGGAAATCATGGCCACCTGCCATTTCAAATCCATTTCTTCTAAATTGAACTCATCAAGCTGTTCCAAATCCTCATGATCCAATTGTAGACCACTGGATTGATTAGCGAAAAAGGAGTACATGAGTTCATCAGTGTATTAAGAAGAGCCTTCCCTTTGGGGGTTATGGCCAGAAGAACTAGAAGCACCATAAGTAGTACTAACTTCATTAGTACTGCTAGTGTTCTCAGAAACAAATGCTACATTCTGGGTGCTAGAGGAGATGCAGTAGAGCCTTTAACATCAGACTTAAAGTATCTAAGATTATTATACAGATCATCAAAACTAAGACTGTTCACTCTAAGCTTGGTCCTCATGATTAAGGAAACTTGAGACTAGACATAAGGTAGAGACCTAAGGAACTTCTGATTTGCATCTTTAGTGGAGACGCCTGCACCATGAATCTCTAGTTGACTCAGAAGACTCTGAAATATGTCATAGCCTTTATGCAACCCTTCTGAGTTTGATACAGAGAAGCCTTCAAACTGTTGCTTTAGAATATACTTCTGCATCTTCTTTGATTCATCATTGCCACAAATCTAGATTTGATAGCTTCCCACATCTCTTTTGCATTAGTCATTTCATGAAATTTAGCAAGATGATCTTCTGGTAAACCCATAAGCAAGGTGGTCCTTGTTTTTCTTTCTCTTTCTCTGGCTAAAATTTCTTCTGCAGTCTTGGGAGGTAGAACCTTTATTAAACCATTTGTATCTTTTAAGACACTTACAGAACCATTGCCTCTTTGAATGACTTCCCAGATAGGATAGTCTGTATGGGCCAAATAATGTTCCATTTTCATGGCCCATATGTCATATTCTCCCTTCTTAAGAATAGGGAGTTTGATGGTTGAGACATTGTAAGGGGCTTGTTGTGTTGGTGTTTGTGTTTGTGGTGGTGGTGGTGGTGGAATATCATCATCTGATCCAGCCATTGAATAGATTTGTAAGGTAGAGGTTTATAACTGGTGGGTTTTAGTTCTTCTTACTCAGAGTTTCTCTACAAGCTCTGATACCACTTGTAGATCCCAATTCAATATAGATCTTTCTAGCCTGTTAAGGGTTGTAGCCAATATGGATAGTTCCACACTAACTACAGGAGAAACAATGACTATGAACACTATAAGCTATGCGGAAAGTAACTTATAATGCTAAGAAGAACAATGAATATTAATAACTAAACTTTTGTATTGATCTGCTAAAATGATTACAGATTACTAACTATGAGATTGCTTTGTTTTGTTGAGAGATGTCTTCTCTAATGTCGTAGGGTTCCTTTTATACACCAAGGATAAACCCTAACAAACTCACAAAACGCGTAGAAGATAATGCATATATTTTCCTATAATAGCTCATGCATATCTCTTAAACGGTACTAATTATTTTGTACTGGCAGTACAAACAAATACTAACGGTACAAACTATAACTGTCGGTACTTTCTATTACAACTAGCGGTACTAAGTCAGGAAAGCATAATTCCCAACAAGGGTTATTATCCCCTCTACTACGTAGGCATGTGGGACCCAGTCGACTGACGTGGTACTACCATATGGAATGACATGAGACCTACATGCTGACGTAGCAGCTGGTGTGGCATGCCACGTGGCACCGTTGACCTGACCGTTGACTGTCGGTCAACCACCGGTCCATGGTGGT
>BQNB010187817.1:0-12006 GCA_026074375.1 Tanacetum coccineum
AAATCCCTCACTTCCCCACCCTTTTGATCGACCGAATTTTTGAGGAGCCAAGGAGAAGAAAATTTTAGGGATTATTCAATTGTTAAGGAAGGAGTTTGAATTGCTTGTAGCTGCACGAACAGGTGAGTGTCATAGCCCCTATCTTTTCTAAGATTTTTCATTAGGGTGAAAACGATGCTTGAGTATGTGATGTTTTATTACTGTGATATTTGATGGTTGAGCTTAAAAATGCATGTGCTATGTGTTGAATTGAATTGACAAGTGGAGCCGGGTTGGCTTGGATCGTGGGATCGTTCCTTCCCCACTTGGGTTGAGCCGAGCTATTTTTGATTTGAGCTATTTTGTTTGAGCTATATTGATTTGAATTGTGTTGAATTGAGCTGATTGATTTGTAGTATGTGATAGTTCATGATATGTCATGCAACTGTTTATCTTTATCATAGTAATGTTGGAATTGTTTTGAAATGTTTTGAGGTTGGTGTCTAAAACCTATGGCATCTCACCAACCTAGTGTTGACGTGTTTTAGCATCGTTTTCAGGTAACTCAGGTGATCGAAATTGATGTTAGGAGAGTTGCTAGTGAGACCATACATAAAAGCAAGTTAAGATCTATGATTATGCTATGTCGATTTTTTTGAGCAATATATTTTGATTTGATTTCTAACTTTGTTTTTTTGTGATATAATAAGACTTGTATGGGAATGGTAACCCCCTAACATCTTACATTGTCGTGGATTGTGGTTTATCAATAACACATTGTATCTTTGCTTTTATTTCATGATTTAGTATTTCTCTATAAAGATGCTTGTGCTATGTTAATATCCTTTCAAGTCACGCCTTGCATTTCCGCCTTGGCGGGGTGTGACAGTTAACTAGCCGGTGTAGTTAGTTAATAAGTAACATGTAAAGGCGATTTGAGTGTAATCCTAAGATTTATCAATTTAAACAATTTACTCCAATTAAATCCTTATACACATTATTGTGGTCACGAATAAGATATATCCAAGCCAAGATCTAAAATCTACACAAATCACCGGTCCCACTCATTATTTTGTGATAATTTGGGTAAATATTTGGAAACGGAAAGGCTAAATCCTCACAATTATTGTGTCCGGGTTATGTAACATGTAATTTCACAATAGTATGCTTGAAAAAAAATTAAATTTGAGCATAATTTAAGCATTTTAGTGCGAAAATTAGGACAAGTAAACATTTTAATTCCATTCCCCTACTTGAATTATACAATGTCCTCGTTGTATATATAAAACATAAATACGGGAAAATAAAAAGAATTAGAATGAGAAACACCCCAGAAATTTGCTCGGTAGATTCTCCAAGTTAGTTTAATTTGGACAAGAAATTCGTGTAGAACACCGTCTTGAGGTTTTCAAGACTTCAACTACCTTCAAGATTTCTAGCTTCGTCAATTCTCCACCATATTCGTGATATTTCATTCCACTATGACCCGAGTATGAATATAGGAAGAACAAGTGCATTCCTATCTGGGTACCTACGGTTAATATAATCTAAACTAAACAAACTAATTATGGGTCAGTTGGTGGATACGGCGTATCAGTTTAGTGAATACGCCGTATTCAAAATCTGACAATAATGTTTTTTAAAGTGCAATAAAAATAAAGACTGATAACGGTCAGACGAATTAAACGCCGAAATGGAATGGCGGCGGGTACGCAGTATTGAATGTCTGGGAAGACCAGACACGATAAACTTTAAATAACAATCCGGGTTGTCTCCCGGGAAGCACTTTTGTTTACAACGAAGTCTTTAAGTTAGACTTTTCTTCAACTTCCTCTTCACTCTAGCTCATGCACGCTAATGTGCTTGTGTGTGAGCCATTCTTCCATCTTCGCATCTCGAATGTAATTGGGTCCTAGATTCAAAACTCCTTTGTAGAACCCCTTAAGCTTTTGGTATGCATGCGAGATCCTATTTGTCTCATCTTTCTCACTTACCTTCAGTAATGGTGGGATCGTATTGCATTGCTCATTAGTATGGTGTTTAAACCTCGGATGTGATCGCACCATTTGGTATGTTACTTCATCATCACCATTGTAAAGGGTAATTATCCCTTCGAACGGTTTTGTTTTAATTCCAACTTCTCTTAAGAACGGTTCGCCAAAAATAACATCACCCATTCGTTCATCACGATAAGTATCCATATCCTCCAAAACTGCAAAATCAGTCATAACAGAAAAGGTTCCAACAAAGATAGGCACATTCAATAAGGCTCCTACAATATTATCCCCTTTGTACATCATCTTATTTTTCATTATTGAATTATGAAATTTTCTTGACATCATATTGACGTACAATAACGGGAAAAAGTTAGCGTGGGTAAATTCAAATCCTATCATGCATGAAAACTTTAAATTGTGAGCACAATCTAAATGGATCTTCTTATCATTGTCGCAATAACTAAGGTAATCATCAATTCCAGTATCAAGATTTAAGTGAACCTGAATCCCAAACAAATGAACTTGATACCTGTAACTCTAACATTAGTACAGAACCTTCTGAATTAGTGTCTGAACCAGTTGTCAATGAATCAAATATAGAAGTTCAACCTAAGGTTTGGTCTGATGCTCCTATCATTGAGGAGTATGAATCAGATAGTGATGATGAGTATGTGTCTGTACAAACTAAAGGACTTGATACACCTAGTTTTGCTAACAAGCAAGTAAATACACCTAGGGAAAATGTTAAGAATCAGTCTACACATAGTCAAAAACCTAAGGTTAACAACAAAGAGTTGGGGAATGGGTTTACTGAAAGAGCATGTTTTGTTTGTGGAAGTTTTAGTCATTTAATAAGAGATTGTGATTATCATGTAAAATTGGCTAAACAAGTTGAACTAAACAAACAAAATATGTCTAAGGGTAATGGAACAGGGGAGAGGAAACCAACATGGAACAATGTTCAAAGGGTAAATAAACAAAATCAATTTGTACCTTTAGCAGTACAAACAAGAACTGGAAATAATCCAGTTAATACTGCTAAAGCTAGCAGTACTAAAAAAGTTAGTACTGCTAGACAAAATGTTAACAGACAGACAGTACTAACTAGCACTGCTCTGAAAGTTAATACTGTTAAGCCCATTGTGAATGGTGTTAGACCAGCAAATGTTTTTCACAAAACTCATTCACCATCATCAAGGCCTTTCAAAAGAACAACAGTACTAAGAACAAATTTTTCAAACCAAAAAGTTTATACTGCTAAGGTAAAAGAAGTTAGTACTGTTGGGGAAAAATAGGTCACTGCTGTTAAGTCCTCAGCAGGTTGTAAATGGAGAACACCAGGATACAACAATAATATTCTCTCCAAATACAATGGTGGATCTAGCCTTAGAAATTATTCAACTTTCAAAGATCCACTAGGCAGACTCAAGCCCAAACAGGCTTGGGTCCCTAAGAGAGTCTAATCTCTTTCTTTTAAATGTGCAGGATAATCCACATAGAACTCTAAAGAATAAAGGAATTATTGATAGTGGATGTTCCAGGCACATGACAGGGAACAAGGCTTACCTTGCTGACTTTCAAGACTTTAATGGTGGCCCTGTTGCCTTTGGAGGTAGTAAAGGCTATATTACTGGTAAAGGGAAAATAAAAACTGGTAAGTTAGATTTTGAGGATGTAAGCTTTGTGAAAGAACTTCAGCATTTCAATCTCTTTTCTGTGTCACAAATGTGTGACAAAAAGAACAAGGTTCTGTTTACTGACTCTGAATGTCTTGTTTTGTCTCCTGATTTTAAGTTACCTGATGAAAATCAAATATTACTTAAAGTCCCCAGACAAAACAATATGTACAGTTTCAATTTAGAGAACATTGTTCCTTTAGGAGGTTTGGCTTGTTTAATTGCAAAGGCTACAACTGATGAATCTAACTATGGGCTTAGGAGGTTAGGTCATGTAAATTTCAAAAACCTAACAGATTGTAAAGGGAAACCTAGTTAGAGGTTTACTACAAGCTTTTTCAAAAAATGACCCACATTGTGTTGTAGTTTGTCAGAAAGGAAGCACACAAAAGCTTTTGTAAGGCCAAGGTAGTTAGTCTATTAGTCACACCTCTACAACTTTACATATGGACTCAAAAACTTAGTTTTAAGATCTTCCCAAGTTTTGATTAAACCAGTTGGTTCGTTTCTTAGCCAACGACTTACGGCTCCAGTTAAGGATATAGGGAAGACTTGGAGCATTAGTTGATCCACGGTAATGTCAGGAACATGGAATAAGTTAACAATTTCGAGAACTTTCTCAATGTGTTCATTTGCATCTTCATTGTCCGAACCGCTAAATGTGTTTTCTCGAAGCTCCGTAAGAAATTGGCCTTTCATTCAAATTGATCTTTGTAATCAATTTTAGGCCTACCTACTCCCGATCCGTAGTCAGTTCGGATTTTGATCATGTATTGCTCCAATGTTTTCGCCATTGCTTCCTCTTCTTCTTCTTCTGAGTATTCTTGGTCAGAAAGTAGATTAAAATCAGGCGATCTCAATTCATCAAGACTTAGGGTCTTGAAGTGTCTCCTTGATGATCGAAATTCTCGTTCAGGTTCTTTGTAAGGTGTAAATAGTTCGTTCGTAGAACTCCTTTTCATATACTACCTGAAACAAGGGATAAAAAATCAGTAGGATTTGCTCTGAAGAAAAGTAGAAAAAAATTTGGCACAAAAATCAATCACAGAAAACTTAGAATTTGCTTTTGTTCCAGATGATCGATACGCCGTATCCAATGGAAATGGATACGCCGTATTAATCCGTTTGAGTTAATACGCTATATTGGACAGAAAAAGATACGCCGTATCCGATGGAAGTGGATACGCCGTATTCAACTGTCGACCAGAACAGTGTATTTAAGAAAACAATTAAATACGCAAACAAATAAACACACAAATATAAAAGCAAACAATTAAAGACAAATATACAAAATTTACAGAATATACAATAATATACACTAATCTAAATTACACTAATCCTAAGGGTTAGATCTAATCTAATGTTAAAAACCAAAATATCAAATAAAAATCAAGATTAATTTTCACTCTCCGGCAGCGGCGCCAAAAACTTGATGTTCTGTCGTTGTATGGTATATTTAAGATGATTCAAGTTTTAGATTTTTATTTTGCCGACTAAACCGAAAACAACACTTTAACGGGCAGTGTACCCGATCGGTAGTAGTTTCGTGGCAAGTAAGGTGTCGAACACTTGAAGCGAGGTTAAATCTATCAATTTAATTAATATCTTGGTTATCTAATCTATGTTAATTCTAATCTATTCTAAACCTATGTCAAAACCTATGTCAGTCTAAATCATTATTCTAACGGGAAAAGGGGGTTTTCAGCCTGAGAGATTGGCACGGTTTGGTTGGTGACTACAATCAATTCAAGGCACATTTACCCACGCAAGCTAATTAACAAAAGATAAAAGAGTGATCGAACCTTATATAAGAAAACTGTATTAACCATTATTAATCCGATTAGAACGTTGGTTTGTTTATTTAGTGCAATGATTTCTTCTCTCGAGGTGGCATATCATTCTTAGACTTAGGCATTACATCATCCTAAGACAGACACATTAATTATGTCACAATTAAAGCATCCGCATAAAGCATCCTATTTGCTGATTATAATCCTGGAATCCCTCCCCCTTCCCCCCTCTCCTTCCCGCCCCCCACCCTTCTCCCTCGTGTGTCCCCGCCCCGCCTCCCCCCTCCCCCCCCCCCCTTATGGTGATTAAAACAATGGTCGATTCTTGTTAAACCCTAACTCATAGTAGACTTTTACTTATTCTCACTTATGGCTTAATGGCAAATTTATACACAAGTATCCACTATTCCCAACTATCCAATTGAAGCAAAAGTTACTTGTTATTATCAAGGTCACCTGCTTAGTCAACATGTTTAGGATTAATGTTTTCTATAACTTAGTACCGACAGTACAATAGTTAGTACTGTCAGTTATAACTTTATTACCGACAAGTACAAGTAGTAATACTGGTTATTAGTTAGAGTACTATTAGATTAATTAGTGACCGTTATTAGAAAGTTATTAGTACCGTTGAGAAGAAATATTTAAAAGATATTTATTAGATATTTTAGAAAAAGAATATGTAAGCCTTATTAGGGTAATCCTTGGTAAATAAAAGGAACCTAATGCATAGTTGGTATAAGATTCTACCCTAATCAATAGAGAATACACCTATCATAGTTTGCCAATCTGTAATCCCCTTAAGAACAGATTAATAAAGTTTGTTATTCCTTTGATTCATTGTTTCTTCTTAGTACATGTGATTAAAAAGGTAAAAAACTCCGCATTAACACATAGTTTTACATAGTACCTTGAATCTACAAGTCATTTTATTTAATACATACTGGTTATCAACCTTTATAGTCTGCAAAGATCCATTCAGTAAAACAAGGAACCTCAAGTTGTATCCAGAGCTTTGAGAACTCTGACTAAGAAGGAACAGATAAAACAAGTTATTCAACTCCAACCAACAAAACCTAACATTCTGGAACACAAATGAAATCCACTACCACCACATCCACAGAGAGACAACAAACACCAACACAACAAACCCTCATACAGTTTTCGCAACCATCAAGTCTGCTATTCTACAAAAAGGTAGAATATGATAATGGGCTATGAAGTTAATAACAACTATTTGGCTCATACAGACTATCCAAATATGGGAGGTTATCCAAAATGGGAAATGTTCCTGTGTCTATTACAATTGTATACAGCATGACAAAATAAAAATTTTACCACCAAATTGCAGAAGAAAATAGTGCCAGAGAAGAGAAAGAAAAGCTAGGACCACCTTGCCTAATGGCCATAACCAAATATCAATCTAGCTAAATTCCATAAGATGACGATGCAAAATAAATGTGGAATGCCATCAAAATCCAGATTTGGTAGAAATGAATGAATCCAAAAAGATGAGAAGTACACTTGAAGCAACAGTTTTGAGGATTCACGATATCGAACACAGATTGGATTCACAAAGCTATGAATATTCCAAAGTCTTCTCATTCAGCTAGAGAATTCAAGAGCAGTGTATCTACTGAAGAGCAAATCAGAAATTTTCTAAATCACATACATTCTTACTGTGGTTTACAATTTTCCATAATAAATATGAACAAACCAGTATGGACCGTCCATTTTGATGACTTGTACAACCAATCTAAGAGTCCCCCCTTTTGAAAAAGATGTGAAAGGCCTTCCTATTGCATCATCTTCCAACTTGCAAAATGTAGCGTTTGATTCGAAAAGCCACCAACAGTACAGAATGATAATATTACCGCTATAGTGTTTCCCATACGCAGGTCATAATTCAAATCATGAACAAACATCAACTCCTATACCATTCTTGCAAGTCAATCTTAGTTGTCCTCAACTGGACATGAGGACCTAACCAGGTTGATGAAATATGACCTTGAAGAAAGGACTTAAAATGGCAAGTAGCATGATCTTCATGATAATAAATAAGTTTCTATAAAAAATATTTTTACTGGTAGAAAGCTACAAGTATGATGCAAAAGAACCTGTTGTGTTTTGATAAAACCAAAGTAGAAATGCTTACAACTGCCACAAAATGGGCAAATGTTGCAATGAGAGTGTAGAACAAAGAAGATAACAGAAGAGAGATGATGGAATCCTGGAATAAAAGATGGGAACAAACTGGAAAGAAAGAAGAGTCTAATCAATGGTGACATGTTGATGGAGAATGTGACTAACAACTCATTCAGAAGATGATTAAAATTATGCTTTCATGGCTAGCAACAGCTCAGAACAAACACACAGTAACTATCCTGTTCAAATGAGTTGTAAATAGACTTATCAAATCTTAAAATACTAAAAGATGCTCAGGAGATAGAGCAACATAGTGATGCTGAGCGTTGAAATAAAGGCTTATACTCAAGCTCTTAAAAGAAATTGAAGCACCGTTTATTTGCCCATCAACAAGTCAAACTTTGGTATGAACAAAAAATCAAATTTATGAAAATAGATTTTATGATGATAAAACAAATTTCTAACATACCATAATAAATTGTTTGGCAAAAGCTCAAAAAGAAAAAGATGATTTAGAAGTAATATTACAAATGGAATCATTCTACAAAAAATCAAGTACAATTTATAAATAATCCTATGAGTGCCAGTGAAAAATTTGGGCTCGGGTATGGTTATTACAAGATATAGTGGGAATTTGAGTCATAAAAATAAAGTTTTCAAAGTGTCTTAAGGCAATAAAAGTTGATTTTTAAAATCCACCTTGAATAAAAGCATGGTTAAGAACATGTGAAATGCAAGCCAGTAACCCCCACCCAAGACAGGGAATTATATGCCCCTGTACCTGAAAATTGAAAATAGATGACTCACAATATACATATGGTCCACAAAAGACTCAACCAAGTGAACCTGAATCCCAAAAAAATGAACTTGATACCTGTAACTCTAACATTAGTACAGAACCTTCTGAATTAGTGTCTAAACCAGTTGTCAATGAATCATATATAGAAGTTCAACCTAAGGTCTGGTCTGATGCTCCTATCATTGAGGAGTATGAATCAGAATAGTGATTATGATATTGTCTTCCAAACAAAAGGACTGATACCCTTTTTGCTAACAAGCAAGTAAATACACCTAGGGAAAATGTTAAGAATCAGTCTACACATAGTCAAAAACCTAAGGTTAACAACAAAGAGTTGGGGAATGGGTTTACTGAAAGAGCATGTTTTGTTTGTGGAAGTTTTAGTCATTTAATAAGAGATTGTGATTATCATGTAAAATTGGCTAAACAAGTTGAACTAAACAAACAAAATATGTCTAAGGGTAATGGAACAGGGGAGAGGAAACCAATATGGAACAATGTTCAAAGGGTAAATAAACAAAATCACTTTGTACCGTTAGCAGTACAAACAAGAACTGGAAATAATCCAATTAATACTGCTAAAGCTAGCAGTACTAACAATTTTAGTACTGCTAGACAAAATGTTAACAGACAGACAGTACTAACTAGCACTGCTCTGAAAGTTAATATTGTTAAGCCCATTGTGAATGGTGTTAAACCAGCAAATGTTTTTCACAAAACTCATTCACCATCATCAAGGCCTTTCAAAAGAACAACAATACTAAGAACAAATTTTTCAAACCAAAAAGTTTATACTGCTAAGGTAAAAGAAGTTAGTACTGTTGGGGGAAAATAGGTCACTGCTGTTAAGTCCTCAGCAGGATGTAAATGGAGAACACCAGGATACAACAATAATATTCTCTCCAAATACAATGGTGGATCTAGGCTTAGAAATCATTCAACTTTCAAAGATCCACTAGGCAGACTCAAGCCCAAACCGGCTTGGTCCCTAAAGAAGAGTCTAAGACACTTTACTTTTAAATGTGCATGAAAATCACAAGAAAAGCTCTAAAGACTAAAGGAATAATTAATAGTGGATTTCCAGGCACATGACAGTGAACAAGGCTTACCTAGCTGACGTTTCAATACTTAATGGCGCCCTGTTGGCCTGTTGGAGGTAGTAAAGGGATATATAACTGGTAAAGGTAAAATAAAAAACTATTAAGTTAGATTTTGAGGATGTAAGCTATGTGAAAGAACTCCAGCATTTCAATCTCTTTTCCTGTGTGTCACAAATGTTTGACAAAAAGAAACAAGGTACTAATACTGACTCTGAATTCTTGATTTTGCCTCCTGATTTAAGTTACCTGATGAAAATCAAATATTAAATAAAGTCCCCAGACAAAAGCAATATGTACAGTTTTCAATTTAGAGAACATTGTTTCCTTTAGGAGTTTGTGGCTTGTTTAATTGTAAAGGCTACAACTGATGAACTAACTTATGCATAGAGGTTTATGTCATGTAACTTTCAAAAACCTAAACATTACTTGTAAAGGGAAACCTTGTTAGAGGTTTACTACCAAAGCATTTTCAAATGACCACACTTGTGTTGCGTGTCAGAAGTAAAGCAACACAAGCTTCTTGTAAGGCCAATGAAGTTAGCATCTATTAGTCACACCCTACACCTTCTACATATGGACTTGTTTGGACCTCATCTTGTTCAGGAGTATAAAACCAAAAGACTATGATTGGTGATCACTGATGATTTAAGCATATTAGTTGGACATATTTCTTAAGAACTAAAGATGAAACATTGCAATCCGTAAGGATTTTAAAAGACAAATAGAGACCAATTGAATAAAAGGTTAAAACGTAATTAGATGTGATAATGGAACAGAATTTTAAAACATGGGATGTTATTGATTCAGTAGGTTAAAAGGACAAAGGGAATACAGCGAATGCCAGAACTCCACAACAAAAATAGAGATTGTTGAGATAAAGAAACATACCCTTATATAAGTCAGCAAGGACCAAGCTTGCAGAATCATTTTTAACCTAACACTTTTGTGTCTGAAGCAGTTAGTACGGGCTTGGGCTATGTTCTAAACAGGGTATTAGTGACCAAGCCTTCGTAATAATACACCATATGAAAAAACTTTTACTGGTTAAACACCAATTATAAGGTTATATAAGACCTTTGTGTGCCGATGTGACCATCTTGAACACCATAGACCCACTTAGGCAAGTTTGCTGGAAAAGTCTGATGAGGGAATTTTGGTTGGGTATTCTCTATAAACAAGGCTTAGGAGAGTATACAATTTAGAAAACCATAAGAGTTGAAGGAAAACCCTGCACATAAACTAACGTTAGAGAACAAACCAATGGTTGCAGGTAGAGGACCAACATGGCATATTGAACCTTGGATCATGGTGGCTGATTCTATGAACTATCATTATGTTAGATCAAAGAATCAAGCTAACATTCATGCAGGTCAACAACAATCTAACCAAAATACAGGTACAAAAGACAAAATTGATGCAGGGGATTATGAAAAAGAAGATGAATCTGCTCAAGACTGCTTTGAACTGCCAATATGGCATTCCTATTCTTCCACCAACAAATCTGCTTCAAAAATAGATAATAAGAAAGGAGGTCCAAGAGAGGAAGAACAAGTATTTCTGGATGATCTTGCTAGACTTCAAAGGCAAGAAAAGGAAGCTATTGAGGAAGCTGAAGCTCTCAGGAAGAATCTTGAACAAGAAACTGAGAACTTGGTTACTCAGGCAGGAGCTGCTAAGTCTAGCAGTACTAACATTTTTAGTACTGTTAGCACAACAGCTAAAGCTAGCGGTACTAACCTTGTTAATACCGTTAGCATACCAGTTAGTACTGCCAGTCCAAATGAGGGACTATCTATTTCTGAAGAGTGTCTCATTGCAGCAAAGATTCCCAAGGAAAAGCTTCTCAAAGAAACATAGGGTGCACAAAAAGTCTGTATCCAAATAAGGGAGGAAGAAAGCAAAAGGATAATCATCAGTTCAAAGAGATCCTCTGTTTGATGTAATGCCTGAAGATAAGATTAATCACATGGAAACAGAAAATGCTCAAAGTGAAGGGAGGACAAGAGAAATGGAGGATGAAGACAAGGAGTTTGATGAAGTTAGACTTAGTACTGAAGATGTAGTTAGTACTGACAAGGAAGGAGTTAGTACCAACTTTGAAAAGGTTAGTACTGACAGGCCAATAGTTAGTACTAACGGATCAAAAGTTAGTACTGATGAACAAATTGAAGGTACTGATGAACAAGTTGAAGGTACTGAAGAACAAGTTGAAGGTACTGAAGAGATCTTTGAAGGTACTGAAGAGAAAGTTGAAAGTACTGCTGGGCAAATAAAAGGTACTGAAGATCAAACTAAGGAAGAAATTGCTATTCAAGCCTCTCAAACATCCTCTCAAACACCCACTTCTATGATATTTGGTGATGATGAAACAATAGCTACACTTCTCCTCAACATGAGTCAAGCAAAAGCTGCTTCTAAAGAAAAAGATAAAGGTGTAGAGTTGAAGGATGTTGAAGAAATTGATAGACCTAGGCCTACTTCTACAAGATTACTTCTCACATTAAAGCCTCTTCCAAAGAT
>BQNB010187818.1:0-12006 GCA_026074375.1 Tanacetum coccineum
GTGTTTCTCTCTCTAAAAACTAGCCCAATCCAAGAATCGAACCCGTGTTATGATATAAGATATACCACACCTGATTACTGAAGCCATTCAACAATCCTCGTATTATCCCAAGTATCTGGAAATGGTTGCTGAGAATACAAAGAAAACCCCTCAAGAAAGTGTAAGCGTGCAACCTGCAACAAAGCATGCTCCACCCAAAAAGACCACAACCACTACTCTAGTCAAACAATCCAAGCCAACTCCTGCTCCGACAAAGAAACCTTCCAAGCATAAGCTTCCACAGAAAGTTAGAAAAGGAAAGCCTACTTTCCAACTTGTTGATGAAGATGATGAAGCTCAACAAGAATCTGTTCCTCAAGAAGAAGGTGATGATCCTGATCTCGAACTGGCTAAGAAGATGAGTTTGGAAGCGCATCAAGAAAAGGGAGAAGGAGAAGGTGATGATGCTGACATGGAACAAGCTATTAAGCTTAGCTTGGATCTAGCCTTTCTGCCACAAGGTCGGGCACCTATTGGAGGAGTAACGATCAGGGATCCAGTATCTGAAACAACTCCCAAACTGCCTGAAGTAGTGGGCAAGGGAAAGGCCATTGTAACCAAAGAACAAGTAGCTCATTCCCTGATCGATCTGTCAAAGAAGAAAAGAACTACGGATCAGTTTATCCTTGTTAGGCGTGATCAAACTCCTCATGATTCGACAACTGGACCCTCTTCTCAACCTGAAGATGACACATCAGAGAAAGTGATCCATGAATCTTCATCAACATCTGACTCAGAACGAACTGAAAGTGAAACAGAAGCCGCTGCTCCTAAAGGTGACAAAGATCAAGGTGAAGTAGACTCGTCTACCGTAACATCAGGAGTAAGCATTCCTGTATCAGACCCTGAAAAAGCACATGAGGCTCTGGCTGGACCAGACCCTGAGCCCATGCAAGAAGACCAGACTGGATCAAACTCTGGAAAATTACATGTGTCTCTTGCTGGACCAAACCCTGAGCACATGGATGATGAATTCCTCGCGACAGCCTACCCAAAGGTTCATGAAAACCTGAAGCTCATAACAGACGAACGTGTCATCGAAGAAAATCCAGAAAGTCATTCTGGTTCTATGTCTTCCATGAAAATGTGGAATATCTTCGTGCTAATCTGAATATCAAGGGCATGTCAAACTCACGGCGAACATCTTTATCTAACATTGATTATATGCTATGTTTGTCTATCTTTGTTGATATTCTTTAAACAGATACGATGGCAGAAGAGAATATTTCTGCACCTGAACCTACAAGATGAGATGAACAGATCCTTCATTGCTCAGAACAGTTACAGATTGGAAAGGGAAACCTTCTCTAAGATCTACAGAAGTTGCAGAAGAATCCTATCTTCCAATCTCGATGACGCTTATAACTTTGGGGATCAATTTCTTTATGACAAACCAACTGAAGATGATCAGGAGAAATCTAAAGTTATAGAGGAGTCTGATTCCACCATACCTGATCTAAGTCATCAGATAGTCACGTCAACTCCTCCAGTAATTGCTCCCTTCACAGATGTCTCATCTACTAAGCCATTGTCACTGGTCACTCTTCCACCAATCAACACAGAAGCTACAACAATCACCTCATCTGTCCCTGAAATCACTCCATTCATCGCCCTTCAGCTAAGAGTGGCAAGATTGGAGCAAGAGATGTCTGAAGTAAAGAAGACTGATCACTCTGCTGATGTTTTGGCTTCAATTAAATCCCAAGTTCCTACGGTTGTTGATAAATATCTAGGAACAAAACTTGATGATGCTCTCCTTAAGATTCTTGAACGACATATTGTAGATTTAATCAAGAAATACTCTGTGCTGCCTGGCCTAGAGTCCATCAAGAATCAAGAATCTGAAAAGAGTCCAAAGGAGATTATCATAATCAAAAGGGAACAAGGTAAGGAGAAACAAGATTCAACTTACTCCATCAGGTCAACAGACAAAGTGGCTCTTGAAAAATTTGATCTAAAGAGTGCTCTCTTCAAACACATAAATAAGAACAAGACTGCAAATAGAAATCCTACCAACTACCATCTATACCATGCTCTTATGGAAGCTTTAATAGCAGATGAAGATGCCATGGATATGGAAGTTGCAGTCAAGGTTAAAGACCACAAGAGAAAGCATGATAGTGATGATGATGACGACGATGATGATGATGAAGGCCCTTCAGCTGGATCAAACCAGGGTAGGTCAACAAAGAGAAGAAGATCTGATTCTGCCGCTTCTGGGTCAGCTCAACCTCCTCCGAAAGATGATGACCAAAGTTCAAAGAAACCAAGGGAGTCTGATGCATCTGCTACCAAACAACATCCCGCCCTAACCTCAACTGGATGGCAGATCACTGACACAAGAGATGCTGGTGCTGATTCTTCGATGCACAGATCTGATCCCGAATCAGAACATTCTGAACAATCTTCAGATGACATTACAATGCAGGATGAAGGGAATGACTCAGATATGGAGGACACTGACAACGCTCACATTCCCAAGGTGTCGACCACTACGTGGTTTAAGCCGATTCCAGAAAGCGAGAGACCTGCTACACCTGAACCAGAATGGACCATTCCCCCGAATGATTTCCCGGAACCAGAGAATAACTGGGCAAATACATACGCCACAGCGTATAAAGTTCCTGAGGAGAACAAGCTTCAAAGGAAGACATATGATATTGGGTCGTTCATCAAATGGTTCTGCAGACGAACAGGAAAGAAGAAGCTCTGCAAAGCTGATTTAGAAGGTCCAGCTTTTAACCTTGTTAAAGCCTTTCATAAGAACAACGTCTTTCTTCAATATCAGATGGATGAATGCCATAAGCTGCTGACAAATAAGGTTGATTTGAGTAATCCTGAGGGTCATCAAATTCTGAGAAATATACATGAACCACTGCCCTTAGGAGGACCTCCAGGTCAGGTAACTATTCAACCACAATTCTTCTTCAATAAGGATCTGGATTATCTGCTGACAGGTGACAAAGAGCGAAAAATTGCCTTATCCATATCCAAGCTCAAAGCCGCTCGTTACCTAGACTTTGGCCTTGAAGAATTAGTTCCATCATTGTGGGTTGAGAGTGAACGTGAATATGACATCAGTGCGGTCTATGGCATCACTCACTGGTGGTTTAGGAGAAAGGAATTCTACATCAATAAACACAGTGAGTTCTCTGATCGTGAAGCAGTCAGATCGCAGATGCGAATTCTCAGTGTGATCAGTGTCAAGGTATTCGAAAAATACGGATACAACTACCTAAGAGAGATAATTCTACGACGTGCTACTAAATCATGTTTTCACGACTCGGACTCTAAAAACAATTTGATGTAAAACAATATTTCAGACAACTTTTTAGTTTTACCCGAGACTTGAAAACAAGCAGAAGAGGGCTAAAACAGCCCCGCAAAGTTTTGAACACAACACGTACCGACCCAAGAATAATTAAATTTATATTTAATTATCACTTTTTATTAAATAAAAATATTTAATAAATTAGTTAATATTCTATTCAATAGCGTTTATTTAAAAATGCGAACGTTTAAATCAAAGTTTATTTTACGGACAAAGCTTTCGGGTAATACCCAATGACTACCAAATAAATAATAAACATTTTATATAAATTATATAAAACGTTTATGAAAACTAGTCATGTGAATATTCATACTTCATGGAAAAATCATTTTAAACGCAATGACGTAACTTTCGTATTTTGAATAATTCGTTAATTGGCCTAAACGAGACCCGAGCCATTATTTTATAAAAATTACACATTTGGTCCCTGTGGTAATAATTTCAGAATCAATCCTAGCTTATCCTAACATTGCTTCATTTTTTTCAAAGTTTTTGGTATATATAGAAAAGTATTAGGGTTCATTCATTATTCACATAGCCTCCCTCCTCCTCTCCTCCCTCTCCGGCGTCGCTCCGGCCAACCCTGACCACCGCCATCGTCAGCCCTTCCCCCCTCTAACAGCCAACGCACACCACACTAGACCATCATCATCATCACTCATACCATCACCTTTGTCTCCATCATCTCCATCCCCATCACCACGACTCAACCGCCGCTGAAGCACCACCGCTACCTTCATCTCCCTACCTAGCCACCACAAAGGGTGCATGTGGTTTTTCATAGCACCAACCGGGTGCGTTGGGTTTCGGGTCAAACCAACCGGGTGCGTTGGGTTTCATTGTATCACCCACAAAGAGGTGTTGGGTTTGGCAGATTCACCCACCAAGGGTGCGTTTGGTTTCCTCAAGTCACCATGAGGGTGCGGTTGTTTGATGTAGAAGCAAGTAGAGTGCGTTTGGTTTTGGCACAGCAGATGGGGTGTGTTTGTTTTGTGGTCTAAACAGTTATAGGATGCGTGGGGTTTTGTCGCAAGCACCTAGGGTGCGTTTTGTTTATGGTCATCAAGGTGCTTTAGGTTGACATAAAAAAAAAAAAAAAAAAAAAACAAAAAAAAAATAAAAAAAAAAAAGAAACCAAATTAGGGTGCGTTTGGACTAATAAAAATCGTATAGGGGTGTTTGGTTATGGGTTTTAGCACCGAGTAGGGTGTGTTTGGTTAAAGCTATAACAGCAGTGGGTGTGTTTGGATCCGCATTTAAGTAGCCAACAGGGTGCATTTGGCTGTGAAAAATCACAGTAGGGTGCGTTTGGCTGTGGGTTTAGCAATGAAGGGGTGTGTTTGGTTTAACATAATTTCACCAAAGGGAGCGTTTGGATCTGGGTTTAGTACTGAGTAGGGTGCGTTTGGTTTATATAAAAGCCGACTAATAAATACAATATAAGGTTTTGTTAGGATCACATAAATGGACCCGAACAAAGAAGCTTCGGTCACTCGAAGATGCAAGACAAAAGTCTAGCTCGAAAGACAATGTTAATTGATGTCTATTATGTATACGGACCAAGATGTAAAAAGCCCAAAAGAAAGCCCTAAAGGCTAATCCCAAGTTAGTATAAATACACCTAGTTATAGTCATAATTAGGTAGCTACTTCATTATCATTTTCATCTTTAGGGTGTTGAGTAGCAACTCTGTTTCTTTCAATACAAAAGTTCTTTTATATTTTTTTTTAAAAAAAATTTGTTTAATCTTTTATTGCCATTGATCTTGTGATTTCATCCATGGAATGATCTAGGGATCCTACAATTGGTATCAGAGCCTACAAGATTGATGTATTGATTTGGTTTTTGTTTTTTGTTGTTATTGATTTTTCGAAAAGAAAAGGAGGTTTCGAAATTTTTTTTGTGTTTGATTAATTGTTTGTTTTGATTTTTGGTTCATAGATGGTTTGTGTTTAAATTGATATCATGAAAACCATCTCGTTTGTGTTTACAAACATCTCGTGATTTTTTTTCTTCTTTTTGATTCGTTTTTATTTAAAAAAAAGAGAGTCGATTTCTTTTGTTTATTGATCGAACGAGTGGAATTCTTATTGATCGAACGAGTGGAACACTAGGAAGTTCGAACGAGCTCTACATCTTTCAGACCGAACAAGAGGAGCGAACAAGACATTCGAACGAGGGGAAGTCTTTGTGGATCGAACAAGGGCTTTTTGGAAAGGATCGAACGAGCATCTTCTCCATAGGATCGAACGAGTGCCTTTCCTCTTCGGATCGAACGAGTGGTTTTTCTGTTTGATCGAACGAGTGACAAACTCAAGGATCGAACAAGTGCTCTTTCGATTGGATCGAACGAGTGAACTGCTATTTGGATCGAACGAGTGGGGCTCGAACTAGCAAAGATCGAACAAGTGTCTTTTAGTTTGGTTCGAACGAGCGTGTGTTTGAATCGAACTAGGACAATCGAATTAGAACAATCGAACTAAGACAATCGAACAAGAGACCCGAACTAGTTGATTTCGTTTAGAACCGAACTACACAATCGAACTAGTCGATCGAACAAGCCATTCGAACAAGCGAATCGAACCAGGCAACCGAACAAGAACCTTAGCAAACCGAACTAGTGAACATTCAAGTATTTTGGAACCGAACTAGTTATTCTTTGAGTAAACCAAACTAAATAATCAAACAACAACAAAACCATAAACAAAATTCAAACAAATCATCAATCACTTACGATCAGATCATTACTAAACAAACTTATTCAATGGCATCCAATGAAGAAACAAATGCTGCAGGTACCGATACTCGTCCTCCTATGTTGGTTGAAAGTGACTACGATTCTTGGAAGATTCGTATACACAGGTACATTCGAGGCAAACCCAATGGCAAGCAGATATGGAAATCTATCCAGAATGGCCCTACACCTCACCCTATGATCACTGATCCTCCACCTACTGATTCTGCTGCTGTGCCTGCACCGAGGAAGAAACTTGATTCTGAATTCAGTGAAGAGGAAAACAAACTTGAGATGGCTGATACTCAAGCTGAAATCATTCTCAGTCAAGGTCTATCCAAGAACACATCTTCAACAACCTCAATCAAACAAGCACTGCAAAGGAGATTTGGGATAATGTGGAGATGCTTATGCAAGGATCAGGTAGGACTATTCAACAAAGGAAGGAAGATCTGTTTGATGAGTATGAACGCTTTCGTGCTATTGGAAACGAATCCATTCATGACTACTTTGTGCGTTTCCACAAGCTTGTGAATGACATGAAGATTACTCAGCTCAATATTCCAACTCATCAAATGAACACCAAGTTTGTCAACAACCTTCCGGCTTATTGGGGAAAGTATGTGAGACTAATAGTCAAACAGAACATGGATATCTCAACACACTATGTTTAGACTATACTCATCTCAAAGCCTATGAGCCCTCAGCCAAAAAGACTCTCACGGAGGGGGGGGGAGAGGGGGGGGGAGAAACAGGAGCAGTCTACAAGTATTTGTTGAGCCACTGGCTCTATGTAGCTCACACCACATCTGCAACTCTGCTCTTTCATCACCCCTCAACTCCTAGTCCCTCACCTACAGCTCAGTCTCCAAATGACGCTTTGCAGGCTCACTATGACTCAGATTGCTAATCTCTTAAGTGTTTTCAAAAGCTAGTTTCCACCCACCAACACCACTCCGGACTTCCTCCAACACAAACCATCTACGGTGCATGATGTCAGATTGTTACTGAACCAGTTCAGAGGAAGGCCCAGGTAAAAATGGATAATACAGGTGCTAGAGGCAAGAAGGTGATTATGTTTACAACTGCAGACGAGAAGGAACAGGTAGCTAGGCAGTGTTAAAGAACCCAAGAGAAAGATGGAGCTCTCAGTAACATCAAAGAAGTAAAGCTTTACGGCTATGATGGAAGCTAAAGAGAACGGAGAGTGTTAGATCTGAACTGAAGCTCCACCAGATGTGGAATGCACCACACCTTATGATCCAGACCTCAGGCACTGACTAACAACAAACCTGTTTACAAGCAATCATGAGATGCGTAAGAATCAGACTTGGATAAAGGCCCCAATGCTGCGTTAGCTTTCATGGCTAACTTGTCATCCACAAGTGCAACCGACATGCTGTCAATGAGGTACAACTCCAATGACAATCAAATCGTGATAAAGTGGATTATCAGATTCAGGAGCTCAACATGGAAGAACATTTAGACTCCGATGCGTACTGAGATTGATGACAATACGATTCCGTATCATCAGTATCTTCTTGACACCGAAGCCCAAAATGTTCCAACTGAGGTATCTGCTGACACATCTGATAAAGTATCTATGATTGCCATCTTAACTGACTTGCAAACCCAACTAGACGGACATGCTAAGGTTAACCAAGAAAAATGTTTGGAAATAGAGACCTTAAAAAATGAGCTTCTTCAATGCAAGCAAGAAATATGTCGTCTAGATACCCACAAGGTCAAACTTGATCTTGAAAACAAAGTTAGACAGGAACAAGCCCTAGTGATTCAGCGTAATAAGCGTAACGCTGAACTTGTGCAAGAAAACGATTTGCTTAAAGTCACTCTTTCAGGAAAAGAAAAATCAATTGCATTTTTACAATCTGAAAAGGAAAAGATTTTATCTGAGAAAGAGAAACTAGCAGATAGTTATCTAGATGAAATAGTTTGTTTAAAACTGCTAACAAAGTTGCAAGAGATATGTTGCAAAGATTTAACATGCCAACACAAACTATTCCCATGCTTTCAAAGAAACCTAAAAAGGCAACCAATGACTTGCACAAGGACATCCTAGGCACCCGTAACCCAGGTCTAGGTTATATGGCCAAGCGTGCTCAACCTGTTTTGTATGATGCTGATACCCTTTTGCTCCCAATCACCACCCTGTTAGTATATTGGGATAATGAAGAGGTCTTGGTTCACCAGTTTGTTAGCCATAAAAAGATGAACGAAAACCAGGATGTTAGACCCGCAAACACTCTATGCCAAGGCTTAATGCCCTTATTTCATTCCTCAGAAGGCGACGCTATCGGGATCAGGCGATGGCTTTCTGCCAACGAAATTGCTAGTCAAGCTAGTAAATCAGCCACGCCTGCTACTCCTTTTGTTCGTAAAAGTCGACCTCCAAGTCAAGTTCTGGCCAGTCTTCGAAACGTTAATGCTGTTTTTCCTCAATTTGAAGGTATCATAAAAGAAAGAACAACACAAAGACCAGACTATGTTTCTGAATGGTGTTTTGATTATGCAAAACAGTTTGTTGAACAACAACTGGTACCATTTTACGACCATTTCAAAAAACATATCCAAGCTGCTAATGATACATTTTTCAAAGAGATAAAAGAATTTGAACAGATTTTTGATGAATTGGAGGCGGAGTATGAACAATGTGTTCTTGATAACAAGAACCTGACCATAGAGAAGAAAAATCTTTTAATCATAAATGAATGCTTAATTGCTGAGTGTTTAGAAAAAGATATCTGCTCTATTGTGCTTACTTCCGATATTGTTGTGCCCCCTAGTTCGAACTGCCTTTGTGAAGATCTTAGATCTGCATGCGATAGGGAACACACTAAAGTTCTTGAACTTGAAGCTGAGATTTCAAAACAGAAACAGCTAATTACTGAATCTGAGAAACGTTTTGCATTTCTCGAACAGAATTATGTTAGTTTGCAACTTAAATTTCAGAACTATAAACAGTGCATAGACACATCAGTGCTCTCCAAAGAAATTATTGATAATTAAAAAGGTTAATACAACAGCTTCAAGGAAAGATGACACTATCAGGAAATTAGATGCTCTGATCAACATCATAAGGTGATTGAATGTAGGCGTTTCCACTGAAGGAGTTGTGAACCCAACAGCATTAGAAACTGACAGAAATTAGTTGCCAAGATACGATTACCTCCCATAGGAATTCAGCAATATGGCCTTAAGTAAAAACGTGAGTCTAGAAAAGACGGTATGTAAACTGTCCAAAGCGAATACTCACTCACGTACTGCGTACACTGAAAACTTTGTGCCTTCGCTGCTGAAAAAACCAGCTGAAAGCCCAAGTGAACAGTACAACAGTAGTGGACCTTCAACCTCGGAGACACCCAAAGTGCTGCACCAAGGACTGTAACAAACTTAGTACTAAGTAATTCCACCACCCAAACGTGCTAACTGGGCCAAACCAACCCCGTTACCTAAGAAAGAGCAAGTGACTTCAGTGAACCTCCCAGACCATTCACTCCAACCAACTCAAAACCCAGTATGCAACAAATAATCCAAAACTAACGTTGTGTGTGCCAATGTCATTTTAAAAAAAAAACCAAGGAAGTAAAACCCACTTCTGAGACCAAGCAAAACTGTGCCTAAGAGAGCCCCTCGGAATCATAGTTCTTTGCCGGTTAAGAGTGCGAATGCAAGGAAAGTAGAAGCCCACCATAGGACCTTGAATAACAAGAATCGTGTTGATTCTAATTTGCTTGTTAAACATTCTGTTTCTGTTTCAAAGATGAACAATGTTTGTGGTGCATGTAACAAATCTGTGGTTTTTGCTAATCATACTGATTGTTTGGTTATGTGTGATGGTTCTGTGAATGTTAAACCCCACCAGACTAAGCGTTTTAAACGCCAACCCAAGAAAGAATGGAAACCCATTAAGAGAGTCTGCAACCCATTAAGACAAACCTGTTGCTAATAAGCAACCTCAAGTGGAAGCCCACTAGAAGGCATTTCTCATTATTTGAGAAGCATCCTTTAACAAGGATCATGGAATCTACTGATCAGTCAATAGAACTACCCCCGAGTGATAGTTCTAGCCCCAAAATAACTATGGTCTCTAGGTTTGCTGATCATAAACTTAGTTGATCGACAGGCAGTCCAAAGGGTATCACTGGTATTTTTGATTGATAACTAACCTGGAACCCTACAGGGCATCCTATCACCGTAATGTTTTATGTTTACCGCAGTAGTACAGATGTTCTATGGTATCTGGATTCTGGATGCTAAAGAGGACATAAGACCGGGATCGAGCACTCTTTATCAACTTTGTATAAAAGTTTCATTGGTACATGAGATTTTGCAACGATGAATATGCACCTATCATTGGCTATGGTGATTATAAACTGGGTGACACATCATCGCTCGAGTCAATTATGTTAAGGACTCAAGCACAACCTATTCTCAGTAGGAAAGTTGATGATGAGGTTAGAAGATACTTCCGTCATCATTCATGTCACACCGCAACTCGCGATATGGTGATCTACTCAAAGGTCACGGACAACCAATCTGTACTCCATCTCACTGAATGATATATGTCAGCTTCACCATTTGCATGCTTTACAAAAGCTTCCTCAACTAAGCCAGGTTTAGGGCATCGTCGTTGAAATCATCTGAATTTCGGACATTGAACGAATTGGCTCGAAAATCTAGTCAGAGATTACCCATGCTGAAATATGACAAAGACCATTTGAGGTGTCCATCTTTGTCAGCTAGGTCAAACAAGAATGCATCTCATCCACAAAAGACGTGAAAACACCATACTGAAGTTCTCCATACACTACACTATGGACCTCTTGCGACCAATGAAACAGGAAAAGTATCAACGGAAAGAAGTATGTTTTGTAGTAAATAGATGATTACAACACCAGGATTTGGATTGGGTAAGATTTCTTCGAACTGAGAGACGAAATCCCTCAAAAGCGATGATTGAGAAGTTTATTGTGAAGACTCAACGAGCCCTTAATGCAACTGTTCGCTTCGTCAGAACAGATAATGGAACGGAGTTTGTGAATAAGACACTCGACGGATGGTTTGAGAGTGTTGGTATTTCTCATGAAACGAGCGTACCTCGGTCTCCACAACAGAACGGCGTTGTCGAAAGACGGAACCGAACTCTTATGGAAGCTGCTCGTACTATGCTCATCTTTGCGAAAGCTCCACTGTTCCTATGGGCTGAAGCTGTAGCCACTGCGTGTTATACTCTTAATCGATCTCTTGTACACACGCTTCATGGAAAGACCTATTATGAACTGCTGAAGGGAAAGAAACCTAATCTACAGTACTTCCGAGTATTTGGATCCCTGTGCTATCCTACCAATGACTACGATGACGTTGGTAAACTCAAGGCGAAAGCAGATATAGGTATATTTGTTGGCTATGCACCCACCAAGAAGGCGTATCGAATCTACAACAAAAGAACGCGTAAGATTCAGGAAACCGTTCATGTTACCTTAGATGAACTTACCAAAGGGTTGACATCTGTTCAAACCAGTTCAGGCCTCGCACCTCAACAAATGACTTCTGTGCCAAACAGTACAGAACTCGAACTTACTGCTTTACAGTCAGGACGCAGTCGTTCTGAACTAGTAAAAGACCCAGAACCACATAGTATCCCTCCTACAAAGAAACAGGTAGACGATTTGTTTCCATGGTTTAATGATGATGAGGTCATTCCACCTCCGGCTGTTCTGATACCTCCGGTAAATGCTCACGCTGCTCAGGCACCCGAGAATGCCATAGGTTCCCCTTCCACAACAGTTATCTCAGAAGGCGTGTAAAACCTAAAAATATCCATAAGAGTAAAATGACCAAAATGCCCCTAATGAAAGAAAAATGTATAAAAGCTTAAATA
>BQNB010187819.1:0-12005 GCA_026074375.1 Tanacetum coccineum
GCAGTCCGTAAACAAAATCGGACCCAACTTAAACTTTGCTAAAACGCTTTTTCACCATATTACATTAACTATTGTGTTTGTTTTTTCATATGCTTTATGTCTAATATGGTAACATGCAAAACTAAGGTTATTAATAGCGTGAGGCGCAGCGTGGCGGCACAAACAAGCATCACGCCTTAGCGGCTATGACGAAACTTTTGTGTTTTTAAGACGTGACTTTCTTCGAGCGACACATAATATGAAAATATTTATATATTTATATCATATTGCATATTTCATATATATTGAGTTTACATAAAGCTTTTTACATAATTAATAAAGTTAAGAAATTATCCTTACATTCAATATTCTTCATTTAAAAAAAAATCGGTGTTGAATCCAAAAACCCGTCACGCCTTAGCGCGCCTTTTCACGGCTCATCTCACGTCACGCCTAAAGTCGACGCCTTGGTCCATCTCGTAATGTGGAGACCACGCCTTAGCGACATCATGACGCACCTTTTAGAACACTGTGCAAAACCATGTATTAAAAAAAGGTGGATCTTAAGTGTTAAGATACAAGAAATCATAATCAGATAAAAAATTTACAAAATTGAAGAGGAAAAAAGTTATTTATGTTTCTTACGTTTAAAAATAAACAAACACACTTATTTCATTTCTTATTTCCGTTTGTAGACAGACATAAGATGAAAAAACAAATGTACTTTTTTCATTTACTCTTCCCGCATGTGGATATAAGAGGCAAAAACAAATAGTACCTAAGTGTTTGAAACGTAAACATGATAGATATTAGGTATGATATTATGATATTATGTTGGTTTAGACGTATGATATAGGTCGATTGCCAAACTCTGAAATGTGACCAGGGACGGTACCAGGGGGGTTTCCGCGGGTGCCCGGGAACCCCATGGATTTTTTCGATGTAGTGTCAATGTTCGAAAAAAACATCGATTTTTTCTAAAAGTATCTCAAATGCACCCGGTCCATCAAAATGTGTTTCTAGTAACTCTATTATATTAGAGTTCAAAATATTTTGTGCACCCGGCTATATTAGGTCCTGGTTCCGTCCCTGAATATGACATCATATCATTAACCACTTTGAAAGGGGAAAAAAAACTAAACAATATTTTGAATCTCCACTTTTGACTTCAAATGTGATTAGTTAAAGAATCTACATCAATGTCCCCTTAGTAACTCGTTTTGGACATTTCAGTTCATTTTTCCACTTTTCCATGGACTATTTTGTTTTAACACTAGGCCAAGTTGCTTAAATCTAACTAGTTTTCAACCTTTATGGTTTTTTCACATCATCCTTATCTAACTTTCTGATGTTAAACCGGTCTTAACTTTTCTGCTGCCTCGGGCGAGCTAGCTAAAAGATGCCCTTTATAATTAAACAATACATTATCTTTTACAAGTTTGGAACCTACTAAACGGCTTATTGTCAAACCTATTTTTATTCAATAAACAAATAGGAAGTGGTATATACACCACTATCATGCGTATGTGATGTTGTACTATGTGCACCATTAGTTTAATTTAGTGGTGTGAAAACCACTTTTGGTGATGTGCATATCACCTCCTTAAACAAAATGTTACAATTCAGGAAGATCAACTTCAAATTACAAGTTTGGTTAAATATTGACTACTATACTTTAGTTTGCGATATGTTGTAGCTTGCAAAAAATGCAATTTTGAAGACTTATAAAAAAGTAAATAATTAAAAAAGGGTTCACAAACAGAAAATAAAATATTACGATATGTATAACCAATGCAAATTTTGATTGATAAAAAGCCATTTTTACTTTCAATTTTATAAGGAAAGCTAAACACGAGCAAAGTTTTGATTAGAAAGTTTAAATTATAAATAGTCACGATTACTATGCATATGTATACATATTTTTAGACAAAAATAATTATTCAAGTAAACACTTATTGTGTCACACATAACACAAGTTAAAAAAGATAAATGGTCATACTACAAATCTATTTATAATAGTAGTATTTCAAAACACTATGTTAAGACTTAAAGAGGTAAAAGAGTTGAGGGCAAACTATCATAATTTTTTTATTTTTTGAATCTCTATCATGTGACTAGCTTTATCATTTAACGTATAATTTTTTTAATTTTATAATCTTTTTCTCTCTCCTCAAAACTTCATCTTTTTCACTGGATTTTACATCTCCATGTTTTATTTTCAGATCTATTCTTCAAATTTCCAGTCTAACACAATATAGCAAGAATAAAAAATTTGATGCCTTTAAAATTTTGATGCCTTGGGCCGTCGCCCACCTCGCCCAGTACCAGGGCCGGCCCTAGTACTCATATTAGTCATTCTTCATTAACATTGCTTTAACTTTGTCAAGTTGATTTTAACCATTTAAAAACCCTAAAGACTTAACTTTTTCAACAAGCCTCACAAGTCGTTTGTTAAAGCCGCTTTTCTGTAAAGATTAATCTACTCACCTTTAGAAAACACTAAAGCTTCGATTTCTCACCGTAAGTCTACAACCTTGGTATACCTTGTACTCCAAGTAATCACTTTTCTTGAATCCCAAGACAAAGTTAAACTTTATTTGTCTTCCAAGATTTGAATTCCAAAGAAATCACAGATACCTTCAAACTCCAATGATTCAATATCCTATCCAATCAAATAAACCTGAAGCATTTTTATCCTTAAAACGTGTTCATCTCTTAAACTCAAAAACAACACCGTAAAGCTTTAAAGATTCAACTTTACAACCCTTTTGTAGTGTGAACCTTGCAAACTTGTCAAACTAAACCTTGCAATACCAACCGTCATACTTCTGCAATACTCGACAATCTAAAGCTTACCCTTCAAACGTGATCGAAATTTACTTTGAATAGAATTTTAAAGATTCTGGACCAACAAACTTTGATCAACCTGATCTCATCTCTCTACGAACATCAACTAAGACCCTCCGGTGAGATCCTAGATCTATGTATCGTCTACCCACAAGTTGGATTTCACAAAGATTTAACGATTAACGAACCCACAGCGTCAAATCTCCCACCGCTGCGCAGAAACCGACAAACCAAAAATAAGATAGACTACTTGTTAGGATTGTACACCTTTGAGTCGACCTAGCTTGAAAAAACCAACGTCACCTTGGCTATGATACCAATTGTGAAAAGAAAAGACAACAAACCTTGTAAGCTAGCGTTATTGACTCAAAATAACCACACACTTGACCCCAAACGTTACATTCTAACAATTTACGGTGCAAGATAGTTTGCCCTATTTGTAACAGTGGGGTGGAATCTTCTTGTCATATTTTTTTCCAATGTAATTTGGTTAGACAGTTGGCTCGGAAAATATCGCCTTGGGGAAGGTGGTGACGTTATGTGTCTTCCTTATAGGAATGGACACTTGGTTGGTATCTCTTAGGCTTCAATCAAATCTCAAAGCTGTTCGGGGGGGGATCATCTTCATTGTTTATGGTGGTCGTTTGGAGGTTCCGTAACAATTCTTTTGAGAAGGATAACGCCGCACAGGCGATTTTTGGATACATTGTTTCTAATTCTTATTATTGTGTAGAGTTTAGATGTAAAGCCTCGTTCAAATGGATCGATTGGCTCAAAAACCCGTATCTTGTAATTGTCTAATTCTAGCTCCTTGCTAGTCGTTTAATAAAGCTGCTGTTCAAAAAAAAAGAAAGATACTAACAAAGACTAATAATGTAAACTTTCATAACAGCAAGGTTAAAAGTGAAAAATAAAATTAAATAAAATAAAATAATACAAGTCATCTTCCTCATTCCTTTGTGTGACGCAACCCGCAACTTTTATAAAAAAAACATCAAACTTAACAAACAAATGCAAATACAAACATAAAACTTCACATAAAATACAATACCCACTTGAAAAAAAAACCCTTACCGCGAGAGCTGATATATGCCAGCCGAGAGGATATGGCGCGAGCCTTGATATGATTGACGTGAGGCCGGGTTGGGCGGGTGCGATGGCGAATTAAAGATATGTGAAACAATAGAAAGCAAGTTCAAAGTTGTCTCATTGGTCAAACAATTCTAGATGAGTCTTCAACTCTAAAGCATCTCGCTGGTGGGGGGGGGGGGGGGGGGGGGGGAGGGGGGGGGGGGGTGGGGATCGAAGACTGGGGGGGGGGGGGGATGTGACTAGGAAACCGGGAAAGGGGGGTGGAGGGGGGGGCAACTTCAAGTAATTTAGGCGAAATTATTGATCTTTTTTAGTATATTTATGGTAATACTATCTAATGTCATCACAGTATTATAAACTTTACTACCAAAACAAGTGCAACTAACCATTAGTATATATATACTTTCATTACAACTAATCACACTACTATACAAACAATTAGATTTCTAAGTCTCCTCATCTCCCAAATTGATTATGATATTTCATTAACAAGGGTGTGCATTGGATTGGAAGCGAGTTGCAACTAGCCTAGGAAACTAACCTAAACATTGAAGATAATGAGACTTGAGTTGACCCAATCTAACGCGGTCTAAATTACATTAGAACTCCAGTTTTGTAGCACAGTCATGAAATGAGTATACATTTATATTGTTCTTACGTTTAAAAACCTTTCTTTCAAATTTGTAAAGTAGAAAAATGTTAGGTATTTTTATCTTGAGCCCCAGAGGAGATGGAATAGACCCACACATTGAGGCCCCTCTTGGGTCTATTTAAGGACTCCCGTATTATTGGGTTAACAGGATGATGTTGTGATAGATTGTAGGGAGAGAAAAAGAAAAAAAAAAGATATTTCGGAATATATATTATCACCCAAAATCCACCTGCAGTGTATTTTTCTCCGTCACCGGGTAGATTGCACCGATCGGATCGCTCACGATTTTAGGATGTAGCTTCCTGAGCAATCGAGAGGAAGGTTCGACCGTTGGGATTTTGATTTGAGGCCTGGAGCCTTTTCATACCTGGCAAGTGCATCTTATTTGGTGATATCTCTTTTCGTTGTTCTTTGATGTTGCCATATATCTTGATGCTGATTCCAAACTATGAATGTATGTTGTATACCTCAATGGTATCTAGAGAAGACCCTTGTGTACCTCTTCCTCGTTGTAGTGAATTTAAGCGGCACTGGTGTCCCTTGGTTTTTTTAAAACCCTTTGGGGTTTTTCCACGCTAAGAGTTTTGGTGTTCTTGTTTTTTTTCCTGCGGTTTGATTACATTTTTTTTATCTGTTGTTTTGGGGCTGATTTGAGACTATTAGTGGGGCGGAATCAAAGTTTGTTTTTTAGTTTTTCCCCGATTTTGTTTGCATCCTCATAGGTTCATACGGGTGGGTAGTGGTTCCAACGAAGGTTTTCTTCCGCAATTGTTTTATACCGTTGTGACCCTTGTTCTTTACCTGACAAATTTAATCGAGAGCTTGTTCTTGTTTGGGGACGTAACCGGTTTGTAACGATGGAAAGCTAATAAAAGCAGGATGGTAGTTTGAAATGGTTCTAATTATCATATTTTTACAGAGAACAGCAAAGGAGGATCTCTATTGTTTGGTACAGACCTACTAATTGCTTGTATTATACTACTGAGAAACCGTGAGACCAAAACATATGCGAAATGGACTATTTGCATCGACAGGTATTGTGCGGGTATATTAGGCAATGGGATTTGATGATAATTTTTGAACCTATTTGTGGGAGACACATGCTCGTTACTCTTTTGGATACCCAAACTTGAACAGCTATAAAGTCGAAAAACTAGTAAAACCCAGTTAGTTCTTACATCCAGCAAATGATGAGATTAAAGTACACTTGATGGGTCCTACCTATAACTGATCACTTAAATGCCTTTCATGTATTTTAAATCAGCTTGCAGGTAGGGGGTATCAAAGTTTGAAGATGAATTGCACGGCTTGTGGCTTCTTAGTACATTACCGAACTTGGGATACTTGCTAGACATCTTTGTCTAACTCTGCCACCAGATGGTGTTATCACCATGCATTGGCTAAAGCTGTATCGAATTGAAGAAACTGAGAAGAAAGTCACAGGTTCTTTCTTCAGCAGTCAGCTGTCTTGGTCACAGAAAGGCGGAGGGAGAAGTCAAAGCAGAGGCCCGAGTAACAAGTTAATCATCGTAGTAGTTTCCATCAAAGGAAAATTTTTTGCAGATGTTGAATGTTATCATTTGTCATAAAAGGGCACACGATGAAGTTTTTGCAGACAGTTGAAAAAAAGAAACAAATAGAAAAACACACAACCAGAAGTACAGACACAAGATAGATGATGAGGTGATGACAATACTGAAGTAAATACCACCACAGATGAGTTCTTTGTTTGTTATGATTATGATATGGTCAACCTTGCTAATGATGATTCGAGTAGATTCTTGACAGTGGTCTACGTGCCATTGTTGCAACACAAGAAGAGTTATTATTCATGCTTACAACACCAGGTGACTTCGTGTTGTTATGATGGTAATATTATGCTACAAGGATTGCTGGTATTGGAAATATTTGCTTGAAGTTTTGACACGAGGGATGGATTGGTTTTGCATAAAAGTAAAAACATGTCCTAGATATCTGACTCAATATTATCTCAACATGGGGGGGGGGGTCTTCTTGATAGAAGATGAGACTCCGACAACGGTTTCTGGTAATGGTTTGTGGAAAGTAACACTCTGGATCTATATATGTGGCCAAGGAAAAAGGGGAATCCAAGTTATACATGACTCATCCGAAGATATCCAAGAGCATTGTCAATGCTGTAGACAATGAATGCTATGAACGAGTTATGCATAAGAACATTGGTCCACATGAGTGAATAGGGGAGTCTAATCTTTGCAAGAAGAATGTGTTTATCTGGTGGCCATGATATCAACTTGAAGAAAGTGTTCTCAGGCTGTTTGGTCAGTAGCAAACTAACTTGCTTTTAAGAGCCGTTGCTCCTTTCAGAATGGAGAAACATACTCTGATCTGGAAACATTCTGATGGTTGAGGTCCCATATATGACTAAAACACTTGGTGGTTGTTCATATTTTGTCACTTTCATACGATGATCACTCAAGAAAGGTTGGGTATAGACCTGAAGACTAAAGATCAATTATTGGATGTGTTTAAGCAGATTTTATGCATATAGTTTAGAGGCAGACCGAAGAAACATAAATGTATTCGAATGAACAATGGAGGTGAATACCTTGGCCCCTTTGATGCTTAGAGTAAGAGAGCAAGGAATTCAGCATCAAAATATCTCCACCGAAGACACAACAGTTTAAATGGCTTAGGCCAGAGCGGAATGAATAGAACTTTGGTTGAGAGCGACAGATGCTTGCATTCACATGCAGGTTTGCCTGCTTTCTATTTTAGGGTGAGGCTTTGAATACGGCGGTACCATGTATTATTAATCTAAACCCCTTGTGTTCCTTTGCGTTTTTGATGTTCCTGACAGTTTGGAAGCGGCAAAGATGGTTCTCCCGTCATTTTATGAGTTTTTTTTGATGCAAGGCATCTGTCATATTCCCAAAGAATGAAAGATCAAAGCTTGATGGAAGGTAAAGCCATGTGTGTTCCTCGGGTATGGTCACAGATAAATGTTGGGTTACAGGTGTATGATCCAGTTCAAAAGAAACTCGTTCGTAGCCGAGATGTAGTGTTTGAGGAAGATCAAACTTTGAAAGATGATTGAGAAATCTGAAGGGCGACATACCTCAACATAATGATGCTTCTTATTGAGCTGTAATCTGGTTCCTCGTAAACATTTTGATTCACAGTTTTGGAGATATATAAGGATGATGAAGAACAGGGTGCTGCGTGAATGTTGATGCTCAAGAGCCACCAAACTTCGATGAAGACGTATCATTCCTGAGTTACCAGTAACCTATATGCCACCGTTCCTTCGGCTCAGGCCGGATCTACTAGAAGATCATCAATCCTTCCACACGCTATTCTGCACATGAGTATGGTTTTACTTCTTACTGGTGAGGGAGAGCCCGAGGTGTTATGCAGAAAGCTATTGGAAGACTGAACACAAAAAATAATGGTTTGAAGCCATGGAAGATGAGATGAATTCCTTGCATGAGAACAATACCTTTGAGTTGGTGAAGCTGCCTAAGGGCAAGAGATTCTTTTGAAAAAACCAATGGGTTTTTACAAATTGAAGACTCAAAGAACATACTCTAGACCGAGGTCATGCCAATTGGTGGTTAAAGTTTCAGTCAAAATGAGGTATGAGTTTGATGAGGTTTCCTCTCCGTTTGTGAAGATGGGATCAATTCAGTTTTCTTGGTTTGGCGGCTAGCCTCGATCTTGAGGTGGAGCAAATGGATGTCAAGACAGCTTTTCTTCATGGTGATCTGGATAAAGAAATCTACATGGAGCAACCTGAAGGTTTTCAGGTTAAGGGAAAGAAGGGCTACGGGGTAACTTCCAAACAAAAGTTTGTACGGGTTGAAGCAGCACCGAGACAGTGGTACAAGAAATTTGAGTCGGTCATAGGGAAGCAAGGCTACCGAAAGACTTCTTCAGATCACTGTGTTTTCTTTCAGAAGTTTGGTGATGATGACTTTATCATCTTGTTGCTATATGTTGATGATATGCTGATTGTTGGCAAAACCTTAAAGAATAGCCAATTGAGCGAGATTTTGAGCAAGTCTGTTTTTCCTAAAAGACTTGGGGCCAGCAAAACAATCATTCGGCATTCGGATTTATTTCTTGATACGAGTGCCAAGAAAGTTGCAGATATCACAATAGCAATATATTAGAATGGTCAGGCTGGTTCAACAAGGAAAAAGCCTAAAGTGGTTTGTTCCTCTCCGTTACTACCAACTTTGAGTAACTGATAAAGATATGCCCACTTCCAAAGAATATTGAAAAGATTGATAGAAGTTTCCATATGGCCTCACGGTTGGTAGCTTATGTATGCTATGGTGTGTACAAGTCGGATATACTTCATCAGTTGGTGTTGTCAGTCGTTCCTGTCCTATCCTGGTAAGAAGCATTGAAAGCTGATAAATGGATATTTAGATAGCTGCGAGGTACTTTCATAGCGGGTATCACATTTGGAAATGGGAAACCCATGCTTGTTGGTTTCACATACATCAAAATAGGCTTGGATATAAAGACAACAATGAAATCCCATTCTAGATATTTTGATGACCTTTGCAGGGGAGCAGTTTTCCATGGCAATCTAGATTGCAAAAGTTGTGGCATTGTCCACAACAAGAGGCTGAGTAGATGGCAGCAACAAAGCGTGCAAAGAACTATGTGGTTGAAAAGGGATTTTTTTGCCAAGAACTTGGTTTCATGCATCCAACGTTATGCGTTCTTTGTGACAGATCAAAGTGCTATTCGACCTTTGTCTAAGAATTCGATGTTTCACAAAAATAACAAAACATAATAGATATTCGTTATCATTGGAATAGAGATGTCATTGACAGATGGTATTTTGAACCTTAAAAAGTATCATACGGATGATAATGCCTCCGATATGTTGACAAAGGCTGTAGCAAGAGAAAAGTTGAAGGTGTGTTGCTCGATCGCCGGGATTGCGAACTCATCCACAGAGCAGAAAATGGGAATTTGTTGGGTATTTTTTTCTTAGCCCATGAGGATTAATAGCCCAACCCATTTGAGTCACCATCTTAGGGTCTATATTTAAGACTCTTATTATTTGGTTTAGGCAGAACATGTGGAAGAGTTGTAAGGTGAGAGAAAAAGAAAAGACAAAAACGAAAGAAGATTTTCGGAGTAATATATCACCCAAATCCCAACTGTAGTGTGTTATTTTCCCCCCGATCACCGAAGATTGCCCCGTCGGATCGTCACGATTCTTGGACTGTAGCTTCCCTGACATCGAAGGAAGGATTCTGACCGTGGGATTGTGATTTTGAGGCCTGTAAGTCCGTTGCCCATACCTGGGCAGATGCATTTTTATTTGGTGATATTCTTTCCTTGCTTTTTCTTGGATTGTTGCCAGTATCTATATTGATGCTTGATTTCCAAGATTAAGTGTTTGTTGTATACCTCTAGTGTTATCAATAGAAGACCTGTGTACCTCTCCTCGTTGATAGGGATTTTAAAGCGGCAACAGGTGTCCCGTGGTTTTTTAACCCTTTGGGGTTTTCCACGCCTAAAAGGTTGGTGGTCTTTGCTGTGTTTTTGATTTACATTTTTCATGCTGTTGTTTTGGGCTGATTGAGACTGTTAAGGGGCTGATTAAAGTTGTTTTTTGATTTTTCCCTATTTGTTTGCACCTCATATGTTCATACGTGTTGGTATGGTGTCAAACGAAGGTTTTGCTTCCGCAATTGTGTTTATACCGTTGTGACGCCATTGTTCTTACCTGTCAGAAAACATAAACAGTTCGTTTCCATGTATTGTCAATAAACATGAAACGAACTAGGTTAATTGTTTTTCGTACTTTACCAAATATACCTTTTCTTGTGGCCAAGTGATTAAGTCGATTGAGTAACTACACAGGACAAATCGTGAGTATGAAATAAAACAACATTAAATCCATCTAGAATTCATTAGTTTAGACGTCAAGATCGACACAGGGTAGGAAACTATAGTAGTGACAGTGGTATTTAAGAATCAATTAGGCAGGTATTCAAAATATGTGTTATCCACTTAGAAAGGGTGAAGCAGAAACCGCACCGGCAAACCACCACCGGAAAAAACCGCAAAAACCGCACCACGACAAAAACCGGTGGATCGGTTTCAAAAAATAAGAAAAACCAAATTTGCGGTGCGGTTTCGGTTTTACCCGTAAATCCGCACCGCTATACCCGAACCGCACCGCAATTGCTATAAATAATAATTTTAACAAAAATATTTCAAATTTTTACTAATTATCTCTCAAAAATTGAAACACATGCTTTTAAAAAGGCGGGCTTTCTTTGGGCTAAAAGTAGAAAGTAGATTTAGTGGTGTGGTGCGGATGCGGTGTATTTACAGTTTTATATTTTTCGTTTTACTAGTTAAATGTTTATATTTTCAGTTTTATCTCACTTGAATATAATTATAATAGCGTATTTACATTAAGCCCAAAATTACTATTTGGTTCAAGCCAAAAAAATTTATTGGGTTCAAGCCCAAAATTAAAAAATGGTCATATGTGGTGTGGTGCGGTTAAAACCCGAAAATCCGCATTTGAAAACCGCAAAACCGAAACCGCATGATCGGCGCGGTTCGGTTTTTACTTTTATAGAAACCGCAATTGCGAATGCGGTATGCTTTTTGCCAGAATTCGTACCGATCCGCACCATGCTCACCCCTGCGACTTAGGTTAATGCTTTGACTGGTTGGTCAAAAGTCACACATGTAAGCCTAACTTCATATAGGCAACAAACTATTATTGAGCTATTATGCCTAAGTTTCTAACAAATAACTTTTTATATAAATGGCACAACACATTTCTCACTAGTCAAATTGTCTCGATTACTTGCTGATAATGGCAAGCAATATGCTTTACACCTATTAAAAGAAAATGTTTACTTTCTGAATTTGATATCAAACTGAGCCAAAAGATTGTAAAATATTAATGAATTTTATAAGTGTGTACTTAAGTTAAATTTCTAAATAGAAAGACGTCCAAGTGTCTAACCAATATTTTTGAATTTTTATTAAATATCAACCAAATATTAAAACAATATGTATAAAGTATAAATTATATTTAAATATTATTGTAGTTTTTAAAAGAAAAACCAGATTAGTTATTAAGCATTTAGAATTCAACTGGCCCAAATAAGCAATCAATAGCCCAGCATTACCAGTTGAACAACTAAACGAAGCTCACTAATCTGATCAGCTAAATAATGATAATCATATGCTTAAATAGACGTGGTAATAAGTTATTGATTTGTGAAGAAACGTGTCACCTTTTGTTAATAATTAGATGGTGACACATAAATTTAGTCATATATATAGTTAGACAAACCAGTTAAACATGCCAATCAATGATTTAATAATTTGCCGTTCTAAAAAAATAAATGATTTAATAATTGGCTTTGCTAAATTTCATTGATCATCATCACATTTCAGCTGT
>BQNB010187820.1:0-5000 GCA_026074375.1 Tanacetum coccineum
TAGATAGAAGCAATGCAGGAAGAGCTTCATCAGTTCAACAGACTAGTCTGGGAACTCGTCAACAAACCCTTTGGCAAGACTGTAATCAAGCTAAAGTGGTTATGGAAGAACAAAAATGATGAAGATCAAATTGTTATTCACAATAAGGCATGACTTGTAGCTAAGGGATATGCTCAGGAAGAGGGTATTGATTTCGAAGAATCATTTACACCAGTTGCTCGCTTGGAAACAGTTTGGATTTTCATTGCCTACGCTTCACACATGTTTTTTCCAATCTACTAGATGGACATTAAAACGACATTTCTTAATGGTTCACTGAAGGAGGAGGTTTATGTTGCACAACCATATGGGGTCGGTGATTTTGATCACCAAGAGAAGGTTTACCGTCTAAGGAAAGCGCTATATGGATTGAAACAAGCTCCGAGAGCTAGGTATGATGAACTCTTAAATTTCCTGATGTCCAAAGGTTTTACTAAAGGTACCATGACCTACTTATTCATGATAAGATTACGGGGAGGACATTTTACTTGTGTAAATTTACGTCGATGACATTATTTTTGGGTCTACAAAACCCTTTAAATATTCTAAGATTTGAAAAATTTATGACACAGTAGATTTGAGATGTCATTTACTGGGGAAAATGAAATTTTTTTAAAGACTTCAAAATCCAAAAAACAATCCCCAAGAGAGTATCTTTCGTCAAACAGGCCAAAGTGCGCTTTTAGATAATACTTAAAAAACATGGTAAGGAAAAATGTGATGCATTGTACACAATAGCCACCAACTAACTAATGCTACGACTTGGGTGGTATATCGTTGACAACAAAAATACAAAAGTATGATTGGGTCACTCATGTATCTGACATCTGGTAGACCATACATAGTGCAAGTAGTATGTTATTGTGCACAGTATCAAGCAAGACCAACTGAAAAACACCTCAAAGAGGTTAAAAGGATCTTTCGATACTTAAGAAGTACCATTAACATGGGACTCTGATATCCAAAGGATTCTGGCTTTGAATTAACAGCTTTTTAAGATGCCGACCATGCCGGATGTATTGATACTCGCAAAAACCCTTCTGGAGGAATACAATTCCTAGGTGATAAGTTAGTTAGCTGGATGTCAAAGAAACAGGATTGCACTGCAATATCATCAGCAAAAGCAGAGTACGTAGCATTTATCTGCAGGTGTGCTCAAGTAAATGTGGATGAGGAAACAACTTAAGGATTATGGTTTACTTTAACAAACTACCATTGTATTGTGACTTCAATCAAGCCGTAGCAATCTCATACAACCCGTGTGCCTCCGTTCCCAAGCACATCCATACTGATATCACTTTATTAAGGAAACAAGTTGAAATGGTATAATTGATTGGATTTTGTCTGAGAGAGAACTGATATCAATTAGCTGACATGTTTACTAAAAGCCTACTGAAGTTAGGTTTTCAGTATCTCGTCGACGAATTGGTATGAGAAATGTTTGGACTCCAAACAGAATAGGGTTTTGGCAAAAGAGATCTGCTTGATATCTATCATCAAACATCGATTATAAATTATTTTGAGAAATAAAAATATAAAATTAACAACCTATAAAAAAACACAAAAAAATATAAAAATTTTAAAAAGAAAATAAAAATCAAAAAATAATAAAAATTAAAATGACTATTCTCGACTTTTTTTCTCTTAGGAATCGATAATTGATGGTAAAATTCTTTTAATAAATAGAGCAAGTTTTAAATTTATAAAACTCGTCTACCGATACACGCACTAACGGGCAGAGAACCCGGTCGTATATAGTGCAGCAGTTTGGTAAAACCGAGGTCATCCCAATAGCTAAGGTTAAAAAGTTCTAATTTGATTATTGACACGTTTGAAAATGGTTTTAAGTTGATTTTAAGAATTACAGAAAAGTAAATACAGAAAAGTAAACAGATAGAAGAATTCAAGGAGAAAGGCGTGCTAACCTAACCATTTCACTACCAATGATACGATTATATTTTCCTGTGCATTGTTTAATTATAAGTCCTATTAGTGGTTCTAATGTCGACAAACCCAAATTTTCATTTGAAGTTTGTCCTATACTTACTCTGCGATCAAAATTACTTTACGATCATACGAGCAGGGCATCCAAGCTTGCAATGGTTAAATTCCAACTACCCTTAAGACCAATCTATAATCTAAACCAATTAATAACCCTCTCTGAAAGAGTTCCCATACTTTTTAAGTATTTAATGTGAAAAGGAGGTAATCTGGTTAATTCCTACACTAGGGATAGATGTCAAGCTACCCTGGTACCCCACTAATTCCAAGTTCAACATGTTAAGTCTAATATCAGGATTAACAAGATCTAAGCCACCCTCTATACTACGAAAACATGAGGATCAATTAAAGGTTATAAGGATATCTAACAGAACCCTAATTGAATAGGAAATCATAATCATAACAATAGAAGATACATGGTTATAAGGATATCTAACAGAACTAGGAGTGCTTAGCCGCTCATGGTAATGACAATGCAAGAATTAATAAATAAAAACATAGACTGAATCATCATATATAGAGGATGAAATGAACGATTAAATACAATAATTGTGTAAAGTGAATTTTCCCTTGGACCTTTTGATGAAATGCTTTGAACCTTGGGGGTTTGGTTCACCCCTTAGAACTGTGTGTAGAGTGATGGAAGTGAGTGATGCTAAATGAGCCAGAAGAGGGCTCTATTTATAGGCTTCGAAATGTTTACGACGTAACCCTTGTAAGATGTTACGTTGTAATCTTGCTACGTAAGCTTCCAATCATCTAGGCATAAAATGATGTTATGGCGTAATCTTGTCGCCTATGTTACACCGTAACGCTGACTCGGATACATTATCTTCAAAAAAAATTAATGTTACGGCGTAAAGTAGGAGATGCTTTGCGCCGTAAAGGGTGCGATGATATTTCTTCATTAGTATATGTTACGGCGTAATCCCATGGGGGTATTATGCCGTAAACTGCCTTGAACTCTTTACTTTAGTGCATTCCATGTTCAAATCCCTCATCTTTTGCTAAAATGCTCACTTGGTCACTGAAAACTAAATATAAGTAATTAAGTAACGTTTTCAGACATTTATAATATATTTATAAGCATTTTCATAGGGAATTTGATATTAAAATGTATTAACTATTTGATGTTATCAATAACATATATGTAACTATAATTGATGATTAATATTGTTAGGGGTATCTAAATAAAGTTCGAACAAGAGTTCAAATATTTCTAAAACATGACATTTCTATTTTCTTAATGGCTTATGTGCAAATCAGTACATAACTCGGACATCAAATAAAGGAAAGTTTATCTTCAAATATAACTTATCCTAACAATGAGAAAATAAATTTTCTCGGTCTTGAGCTGTTCTTACAAGACATTCAAAGTTTTGAGCTCAAGAAAAGGATAGTGTACGCATCAGTGCACTTCTCCTTAGCGTTAGAAGAGAAGTTTTCTAACATATTGTTTTTCAAATAGTTGAACATAATTTTTCAAGAAATTTAACTACATTTGGTATCTTTCAAAATTGTGTGTTCAACACCCCATCCCTCATAAAGTTTTCTAAGTCAATTCTTCTATAATTGGTATCATTTCCAAAATAAGTCAATGTTTGAGGGGGAGTTTTCCAAAAAAAAAGTTTTAATGTTTTTGAATACATCATCACACGACAATTCTTATGTATCCAAAACATTATAAAAAGTCTCTTAATAACAACTAAGTAATATTAGTGACCACCCCATAGTATGATTGTTATAATAAGATGATCAAGTGTTTGAGCATAATTTTCCAAGAATTCTTTAATGACAATTCATAACCTTTCAAATTGTGTGCTCAACACTGTCTCTACCTTAATTTTATATTTATTTTACAACTTGGTATTATTTTTTTCTTGATGTCAAACATATGTAAAATTGAGGGGGAGCAGAAAGAAAATGTTCCACATAATTCATGCTGAAACATTTTCTCCCTATTGAATTTTCATGATAAATTTTAATCACTTAGTATTTCATAGACTAAGTAAATTAGTATTTAAAATAAAGGGAGAAATGTAATTAAATTGTTATCTATAAAATCATAAGTGATCTTAAAGACTTAAAGTGCTATATACTCTTACCACATGTGCTAAACTCTTTCGATTATCAATGCACGTGTAAATGGGGAGTCTTTCCAAAACATGAAACTCTCAAAGTGTTAAACAATTTTGATATTTTATCAGAAACTTTGATTGATTTTTTAATGGTTTTATGGTGAAGATCAAATACCCAACAACAACTTAATTCATGACGATTTTGAAGTTATAAGGTGGTTAGGTTAGGTATTATTCCTATGATCCAACCAGAACTGGAGGGATCTACCCAAGGACATCCCATAGTTAGTAATAGCAGTTCTTAGGTATGATTTGGAGATGAATAAGTTAAGGGAATAATGCTGACTAAGGTTGAGCTAACACTGGAACAGTCACAATAAGGTGTTAGTAATGACGTCTTGGTAAGCATTGAAGGGGTTGAAGAATTAAAAAGATATGTATAGATAAAGGGTGAAAAGAAAAAAGCCCTCCACACACTTTAAGCAGAAACTAGGTTAATACATATGCTATCAGTTTTTACAAAGATGAAATCTGGTACTGAAGAAAGACATCATAGACCCAGTGATGTACTGCACAACACTTCCTAGCCATTCAAGTTCCTCTTAACAGATACTTGTCTCATTTGTCACAGAGATACACATGACTTCTATTGACTTTCTCACTCCGAGTTAGTTGATATTAAATAGGTGGCAGTCTGCTCCAGCCTCCGAGTACTAAAACCAAAATGCACTAATCGAGTCTAGAGCCAAGAGATCAATATATAAATCTCATTAGGACACATTCAATGACAAACACTTGTTGAACATCATAAATTCACAAGCTGTAAACAAGAGTCCTACGCAATATCCTTGTGATATCGTCAGAACAATAGAGTGATAATTT
>BQNB010187820.1:10000-12005 GCA_026074375.1 Tanacetum coccineum
TTTTACACAGCTTGGAAACACAAGTCTACATTTACTGATTTTACTATTGGGTCTAAGTCTCTATTCGACCCAACATGCTATGCTGCCCAATTTATCATGAACAGCTAATTACTTGTAAGCGTGAATGATATGGATAGATCTATCGAGATTAACATCTCTGTTTGTCTTGGACTGACATTAGTAAGACAAACTAGTTTGCATTTGTGTCAGTTACGGATATGTATGGGTTTTGTTTTTGTGAAACAGATGCATGGGCTTATCTATGATAATACATGTTAACGCTTTGGTGTCTAAATACTTTTCATTATGATATATAGGTTACTATATTTCATGCTATGGTTGTAAATCTTGTGGTTCATCACTATTATCAAACAACAAAACCTATGAACTCACCAACTTTATGTTGACACTTTAGCAATATTTTTCTTAGGTGTTCCATCTTACGTAATATAAGGAGTCTGCATTGGCATATTGGCATGTAGAGGTCTATCTCTCATATCAAGTCCTCTTTACGCTATGAAGTCACAATCCCAAATCCAGTCTTCCGCTGCAGTGAACTTTGGGGGTGTGACAACAATTATCAATTCTGAGCACAATAAACACTTAAAGCAAAAATGCACAAGACAAAGAAGCAGTACTAGCCAAGTAATAGAAAACCGTATTAATCATGTTTAATCTAATTAAATGTTGATTTGTTTAATAGTTCAATGGCTTCTCATTTCGAGGCGGCATATCATTCTTAAGACTTAGGCGGTTCTTCTTCCTAAGACCCAGATATGAACAATCCTGTCACGATCATAATCTTTCATAAGGAATTAAAGCAGTGGTGGTCCTGTTAATACCCTAGCCCATCATGACTTTACCCACTTATTGCTTGATGTTGTCTTATATTCCGGTAGTCCACCACCTAAATCAGCTACTAATTAATTACGATCATGATTGCTGAACAATTATCAGGTCACCTGCCGGTCCAACTAAGCTCATAATCAAAGGTCAAAGACATGGTGTTATTTGTGATCCTATTGGTCTGGGCATATAAAACACAACATGGAGAGCTATTCGGCATTTAGATTACGGGTTAAGTCTCACTAGACCTAGTTGAATGATAGGTCGCATGTATATGAACATAAACAAGTATAAGGCGATAAACATAATTAAATAATCAATGATAAATTAAGCAAGTCAAAATTAAAACAAACCAAACATTAAAATCTTCATAAACATGGCTAATACCCGAGGGTATTAGCCTACAATCATTGTAATCATACAAGCATGATCAAAAAATTAAGAATCAAATGATTAAGAAAGTAAGGATTACACGATGTCTTCTATGAAATTAGGAATGGTGCTCGACCTTGGCTGCTCTTTTTGGCTTGAAAAATTTGAATTCAGTTGTATATTGTACAAAGAATATGATATTGCACACTAAAACTCGTATTTGAGCCCCGCATTTATAGTGTCTGAAAATTGCCTGCATACGCTGTATTGGTAGAGGTGAATACGGTGTATAGGGTTAATTTCTTTAGAGTCCGCGATAAGATCAAATCAATTAAGGATAATTACTATTAATCACATTAAATTCATATCCTTAACTGTGCATACGGCGTATAGGTGAAGAGTGATACGCCAAATCGGGAATTGATCTTTTACACGTATTCTTGTGATGAGTTGGCGTTGATACGCCGTATCTTCTTTGCTGGAAACGGCGTATAGTAGCAGATAACAGTTTTCTTCAAATGTCATCGTTTTAGCTCTAGAATTGCGGCTTTTTGCTTTGTCTTTACAAGTTACTCCAGAATTACTGCAACTATAAATTTTAAACAATTAAGTACCAATATCTTGCAATAATTATATAAAAGTGGGTAAAATGTGTGGGATAAATGATGGTAAAACATGACGTTATTTGATGATATCAAATATCCCCCACTTGAATCCTACTTGTCCTCAAGTAGACCATAGAAAGGTTTTTAAAAATGTATCCCAACCGAGGTTAAAGATTTTTTTG
>BQNB010187824.1:0-12004 GCA_026074375.1 Tanacetum coccineum
TCTAATAGCTTTTACATGGTTAGTGATAAACGATACAAAGACGAGCATAGTGGAAAAACACGAAAGAAATATTCAACAAGTTAAAACTATCTTGACAAGAACGCATTCTGTATATTTCTTAAACCATCTCAATTGAAAGGCGAGAGCATAGTGAAAAAACTGGCTCAAGCCAATGACCTTGTAATCACAAAGGAGTAACCTTCTAGTTCTCCAAGACTATTTGCAAACTTCAGATAGTAAAATGCAAAAGTAAGGACTTATGAGTTATGACAAGTGATGATGTCTTATATTTCAATTGTTAATTTGTCTTATCTTATTAATGATTTCGTAAACTCGAGGCATATAGAGGCGAAATACTATAATATGAAAGTGATTACACGATTTAGATTGATATCAAAAATACAAGTCATTCACACACGGGTAAAATTTCCTATATAATCTTATTTTGATTTAATCGTGACTGACGTATGCAGACATTCCGACTATAGTTTTTGCAACTTGTTGAATATTTATTATACTATCATCATTGGAGTGTATATTTTGTACAATAATGCTTTTAAACAAAATAAGTAGTAATGCATTTGTTTGATGTATGGTTTACTTTTTCAAGTGCTGATTAAATAACAAGCAGGAAATTTCCACAGCAACTTGTCATCATGTCATATTTTTAAGTCCCTTTATAATATTTATTTCATCTCTTTCACATTATTATTCTGTCTCATTTCTAGCTTCAAACCACCAATCGCCACCCCACGTTGACTCTTCATCTTTTAACCGTTTTAAGATCTGCAAATTCAAGAGCTGTGGATATGTTTCCATGCGGGTGAGGTCTGTTTTATTCGTAAGGCTTTGCTAATTCAGGTGAGCTTTTTTTTCCAAGGTTTATATTTCTTTTTTGTTACTTTAATTTGGTTTGATGTTGATGAGGTGTATTAGAGGTGACAATTCTAACTCATTCAAACAAAAACAGAGTCATGTTGGATAAATTTCACCATCTTTGGATGGGGAAGTAAACTAGAGTGGTGGGTCAAAATAGGTATCTCTTTGTGTGAAATCAAGAATGGGTCAAATGGGTCTCAAAAATGGGTCAAATGGGTCATTAGAATGGGCCAAAAGCCCAATACTCTAATTAGTTACGACTTCTTAAAGAGTGATATAACTTGATCTTAACGTTTTTTTACGTTTATACATTTTTTAACGTTTTCAAACTTTTTCATCCGTTTCGGCACGTTTTCGTCTGTTTTTTACGTTTATACGTTTTCGTCCGTTTTTTAGGTTTTCGTCCGATATCTTACGTTTTCGTCTGTTTTTTATGTTTTCGTCCGTTTTTTTACGTTTTCGCCTTTTTTGGCACGTTTTCCTCTGTTTGTTACGTTTTCGTCCTTTTTTACATTTTCGTCAGTTTTTAAGTTTTGTCGTACATTTTCTTCTGTTTTTTACTGTTTCGTCCGTTTTTTACGTTTTCGTTCGGTTTTGTACCTTTTCGTCCGTTTATGTTAGTATAATGATGATATAAAGAATATTGAGGATGGACTTCTGGAGATGGATACAATCTATCCTGTAGTCCGGTAGATAGGTTTGTTTGTTTCTTTACTTTATAGTGGGCCTACTAAGCATATTGGACCGTCGATCGGATCGGATGAAGAAACCAGACCGAAGCGGACTGACCAAACTGGATCGAACATATTTCGGTCCGGTCTTCGGTCCATGTTTTTCCTTAAAATCGGCCATCGGTTCGATCGATTTGGTCCAATCCTGTTCGGTCTTACAAAAAAAGCAACGATTATGTTTTGTTGAGCAGGACCGAAGACCGAACAGACCAGACTGATCCGGACTAGACCAGACCTTTTCGGTTCGACGTTTTGGACAAATCCGGTTTCGATCCGGTCCGATCTTGATCGGTTCGGTCCGGTTTTCGGAACGTGGTCACCCTTACTTCACAGTAAAAATGATGAGCAGTAATAATAAAAACTGGTCGGTTATTGTTACCTCCTAAATGGTACATCCCTTTCTTCATATTTATTTTTATTATAAAACTATTTAATTGAAGATACGGAATATAAGATATAAAGTTTGAAACACAAAACATAAAATAATTAAAAATTGTCTTGTCTTAGGTTTCGTTTGTTTTTTCAGAGGTTTTACCTCTTCATCTGCAAACCATGTATGCAGAAGAATAGGTGCATCTAAACTCTTCATCTGCAAAGAAGAAGACTATTTTTTTTTTCTCTTGAAGTACTTCTTTCATTTTTGTTTCTTTATCTTTTTACTAGTGTTTTTTTACATTTTCGTCTGTTTTTTTTACGTTTTGGACAGTTATTTTACGTTTTCGTTAGTTATTTTACGTTTTCGTCAGTATTTTTACGTTTTCGTTAGTTTTTTACGTTTTCGTCTGTTTTTTTACGTTTTCGTCAGTTATTTTACGTATTTGTCAGTTTTATTTTACGTTTTCTTTAGTTTTTTTACGTTTACGTCAATTTTTTTACGATTGCGTCAGTTTTTTACGTTTGCGTCAGTTTTTTTACGTTTTCGTCTGTTTTTTACGTTCTCGTTATTTTTTTTACGTTTTCGTCAGTTTTTTTACGTTTTCGTCAGTTTTTTACGTTTTCGTCACTTATTTTACGTTTTTGTCAGTTTTTTACGTTTTTTTTAGTTTTTTTATGTTTATGTCATTTTTTTACGTTTTCGTCAATTTTTTTACGTTTGTGTCGGTTTTTTACGTTTTCGTCTAATTTTTACGTTTTCGTCTGTTTTTTTACGTTTTCGTCAGTTTTTTACGTTTTCGTCTGTTTTTTTACGTTTTCGTCAGTTTTTTATGTTGTCTTCTGTTTTTTACGTTTTTGTCAGTTATTTTACGTTTTCGTCAGTTTTTTTTACGTTTCCGTCAGTTTTTTACGTTTTCGTTAGTTTTTATACGTTTTGTCAGTTTTTTGCGTTTTCGTCATTTTTTTTACGTTTTCGTCAGTTATTTTACGTTTTCATCCTTCTTTTACGTTTTCTTCTGTTTTTTACGTTGTCGTACTTTTACGGACGGAAACTTGAAAAAATGGCGGAAAACGTAAAAAAGTGCAAACACGTAAAAAAATAGAGGAAAACGTAAAAAGAATGACGCAGACGTAAAAAAGAAGGACGAAAACGTAGAAAAAACGTACGAAAACATAAAAACGGACGAAGACGTAAAAATAGGCAAAAACGTTAAAAAACAGACGAAAAAGTAAAATAAAGGAGAAAAACGTAATAAACCAGACGAAAACGTAAAATAACTGACAAAGACGTAAAAATACAGACGAAAACGTAAAAAAAGCAGACGAGAACGTAAAAAAGCAGACGAAACGTAAAAAAACGGACGAAATGTAAAAAAACAGACAAAAACGTAAAAAACATAAAAAACATAAAAAAACAGACGATAACGTAAAAAACTAACGAAAACGTAAGAAACGGACGAAAACGTAAAAAAACGAACGAAAACGTAAAAAAGCTGACGAAAACATAAAATAATTGACGAAAACGTAAAAAACAGACGAAAATGTAAATTCTTAAATGGTGAAATAAGTGTATATTGATTGAATTCTTAAGACTTTTTTTTATAGTAATCATTTTTATTTAAAATTTTAAGTACTTATAATATAGAAATTGGCTAAATTCTTTATAAAGTAATAGAGATGACCACTTTCTCCCAATCTATCATTATCCACACACATCATTGACTGACCCTTATCACTTTTGCCATTTTTGTTTCAAAGTAGTATTAATTTTGGTGGATGAGAAGCAAAGGGTGAAATAAAGTGTTTTGAAGTGTTAAGTCTCGTCTCGATTTAAATAATTATGTTTGAGGGCCCAGTGGTGTAATTGGGTTTGTGAGACCAATGGTGGAAGCTAAAGCACACTTCGAGTTGACTTGAAATTTTCCCGCCAATATAAACCCTCTCTTGCCAATTTCAGCAACAAAAGTATGATTCTTGCCGGAGATTGGCTTTGACTTATTTGGTAATTAAGTGGTTATTTAGATGCAATTGTTGTTGATCGTAACCATTAGTTGTTTTGGTTATTTGGACTAAAAGTTGACATTTAAATATGAACTATGGAACATAGTAAGAGGTGTAACAAACAACCATCAACAAAGCCACAAACATTATATTCATATTCATAAGGGTTAAAAAACCTACACAAACTAAATAAACCAATCATTAAAACATCTACAAACCTATCATCTTCATCCCAAACACAACCTAAGCAAGCCAAAAGATCTAAACCCAAAACACAAAAAACGACATGCCCACTCCCCCGACCACAAACATGTCACATACTCCTCGACAGCATAACAAAAGAGTTCTTCCTGGTCTCACCGTTGAAGCTTCTTAAGATGCTCCACATAGTTGGACGGCAGTAACGATCTACTCACTTGGTTAGATTTGTTCCATACTGCATATCCCTAGTCGTGTCAATAAACCCCGCATCGGCCAGGAACCTTGAATTAGCAGCCACGCACAGTTCCTCAAGACGCACAATACGAGACATAATTTTACTGAGAAATAAAGATTTGTTTTTTTGGTGAAGACGTGTTTTTTTGTTGAAGACTGGACATAATAAACCGTTAAATAGCAAAAACTAAGTTGAAATGGATGGTTATCAATTGACCAAAAAGTCAAAAGTGTAATAACTAGCTTGAACTAGGTTTGACATCCTACTCTTGCAAGCAAAAGATCATAATTAGTCCTTAAGTCTAAGTCTTTCTTAGAAAGACAAGTTGACCTGTGTCTATTAGGCGGGAAAGGGTAAAAGACAATTTGAGACATGAGGGACCGACCGTGTAATAGGAAAAAGACAAAAACTAAAAAACTAACGGGTACTTTTTTTAATTTGGACAATTGGTTGGTCAGGACCAACGGTGAAACTTTTTTTTTGACGAAATGACCAAAATACCCATCGTGAAAGTTGGTTGGGTGAGATAACGAATAAAAATAACGATAGTTAATGCTTGGTACCAAACGTGCACCAAAAAGCCGACCTTGGGGAGCATCCCGGAGGAACCCTGGAACGGCGGAACAAACGGGTAAACGGGGCTAAGTTCAGGACGTAATTTACCCTTGAAAAAAAAAAAAAGAAAGATTTTTTTTCTCTAAATGAACGCACCTTTAGTTTTTGTCACTGAAATGTGTGTAAGTGTAGCAACACGGTTTGTTTTGTGTGTATTTCCTTTCCAATATATTCCACTGTGTGTGAGATTTTGACATTTGACGTTTTATTTATTTTTACATAAGTTTTATTGTTTATTTTGTATTTGTGGTAGTTTATGATGTTGTAGTTAATGGTTGTTGTTGATGGTAATATCTGAAAGATGTGATGAAAATGTATCAAGATCAAAAGTTCTGGATTTATGTTAACGTATAATATAAATCAAAAATTGTATCTTGGTCTACAACTTTACATGTAAATGCTCAACTTGTATCCTTCAATTCTCAACTGATATACTAATTTGTAATTTCAAACAGTTGGTTGTTACATATCAATGGCATCTTCATCATCCACTCCCGCTTCTTCTTCTCAGAAATGGATTTATGACGTTTTCCTCAGTTTCAGAGGACAAGATACACGCAAGACCTTTATCGATCATCTTTATTCAGCTCTTAAACAAAAAGGAATCTACACTTACAAAGACGACGAAACACTTCAGCGCGGTGAATCCATTGCTCCATCCCTCCTGAAGGCTATCCGAGAATCACGGATTGCTGTCGTTGTATTTTCTGAGAACTATGCTGACTCTTCGTGGTGTTTAGACGAACTCGAATATATCATGAAATGCATGGATGAAATTGGGCAAATCGTTTTGCCCATATTTTATCACGTGGAACCATCTCAAGTGCGAAAACAGAAAGGGGAATTCGGAAAAGGATTTGCCACACACGAGTTGTCAGGAAATAACAACAAAGTTGAATCTTGGAGAAATGCACTTGTGGCTGCTGCTAACATTTCTGGATGGGAAACCATGTACATTGCAAATGGGTAATTTTTCTTAACTTTTTATGCATGCATACAAGTGATCAGTTAATTAATTTTGAACCTAAAGGCCATGATTCATGCTTGTATTATAAATTACATGTTTTTTTTAACAATTACTCATGTACTCATACTCCACAAAAAATTCATTTTATGGGAAAATTATATGTTTTGTGCTTATATAAACTAATTATTAATTCTTATATGTAGCCAATGTGCAGGCATGAGGCAAAATGTATCAGCGAAATCGTTAATAGAATTTCAGACAGATTACCTTCCACTATCTCAAATGTGGATGAAGAGTTCATTGGATTAAGGACTCGTATGCAACAGTTGAAATCAGAGTTAGAGATTGGGTCAGGTGGTGTGCGCATGATCGGAATATGGGGGATTGGTGGTGGTGGGAAGACTACTCTTGCATCTTGTGTTTATGATGAAATCTATAGCATGTTTGATAAGTGCCACTTTCTAGAAAATATTCGGGAGAACTATAGTAAGAATGGTTTGGAAAGTTTGCAAGAAAGAATTTTGGAAGAAGTCGGAGTAGGGAGAGTTGAGGAAGGAAAACGTATGATAAAGAGAAGGTTAAGCCATGCAAGTGTTTTGATTGTTCTTGATGACGTTGATGACCTTGCGCAACTAGAGGCATTAGCTGGATCACATGATTGGTTTGGTGAAGGAAGCCGAATTTTAATCACAACAAGAGATAATCATGTTTTAAATAGGGTAGATGTGATACACAACATTTGTTTGTTGAATAACGATGAGGCTATTAAGCTCTTTCGCAAGCATGCACCTCAGGGTAAATTACATATGGAAGACTATGAACATTTTTCAAAAAAATTGGTTCATTATGCCAGTGGGCTTCCCTTAGCACTGAAAGTTCTTGGCTGTTTTTTATGTGATAAAGACATGAATGAGTGGAGGAGTGCATTAGCAAGACTGAAAGAGATTCCTGATTATAATATTGTAGAAAAACTAAAGATCAGTTTTGATGGACTTACGACAGTTGAGAAAGATTTGTTCCTAGACATTGCATGTCTTTATAGGCGCCAGTACAAGGTTGAGGCAATGGCGATGCTTGAGGCTTGTGGTTTCCACCCTATTATTAAAAGTGTTGATACAAAAGGCTCTCATAACTGTTTCGTATGGAATGTTTGATATGCATGATTTGGTACAAGAAATGGGACACTATATTGTTAGAGGGGAACATTCTAACAATCCTTTAAAGCATAGTAGAGTTTGGAAGGTGGATGATGTTAGAAGAATATGTGATGCGGACACAAAGATGGTAATGGCTAAGCCACATTTGTAATAGTTATGTATAAATAAGCACTATTTACTCAACCTTGACAACCTTTTTTCTGTCATCACAGGAACTTGACAAGATTGAAGCAATAAGGTATGCGAATAATGATACATTACCAAGTCATGTTGATGCAAGCATGACGAATCTTCGATCGGTTGAATTAAATCATCTTTGTGGAAGTTCTTTGCCAACATATTTACTTACAAGGGAGCTTCGTTGTCTGAATTTGTGGCGCTGTGAGCATAGACAACTTTGGGAGGGTTATAAGGTAAGACTTCTTGTTTCTTTGATTAATGAATGAATGCAAAGTGGACAAGGTATTATAAACTGGCAAGCTTGAAACTGTGTATAGCCAATTTAAAGGAGTTTATATTTATTCGACTTTCACACTGTGTTCTTGAGTTACAATTTGAGGAGAAAGGAAAGAAAAAGAAAAGTTCTTTTGTGTTCTTGAGGTTTTTTTAGGAAAGAAAAAGAAATTGAAGGACGAAATGGGATCAACCATTCTTAAAAAATCTTCACTCCATTTTTTGAAAAAGAGGAAAAAGAATACATTAATATAGTTTGTGTAAAGATCAAAATGTCTTTTTAAAAAGATTTGATTGTAACAACTAAATGATGTATATATAATTTGAACAAGTTATTTTCAACTCAAGAACATGAATTATGTTGATTTTTCGTTTCCTTTCCCTTTTCTAAAGAACATACGTACCAACACTTGCTTTACTTTTTCTTTCCTTTCTCCATTTCCTCTTATTAACCGACACTTGATTTACTTTTCTTTTTCTTTTCAATTGCTTTAAAACTTGAGAAGACAATGTTGATTGTTTTTTTCTATGCTTTTTGTAAGGTAAAGACTTGCACACCCTTTATACAACATCAGTACAGATGTCTTAATTAGTTGTATTTAACTCGAGAACTTTTGGATTAACAGGCAAGAAAAACCTGTCAACCCCAAAGGTCTTTTGGTTTTATAGAATCTTCTTCAATATTTTTGTTTTAATTCTTATACACCCGAAGCTAGAGGTGGAAAGCCTTAGGGTTGGGTTGTAACTTGTAAGAGCATCCATAATGCATTAAGTTATTTCAAATCTTTTGTCATAAAAGATTATTTATCAAGTACTACTCAAGTGCAATAGTGTTACTCCATTTGTTTCAAAATAAATATCGTATTTCTATTTAAATGTCCACTTAGTGTTCAAGCAATTACAATAAATTTTTAGGATTTGTACACATGATCTCTTTTTGTAATGGTGTTACATGTTAGTTTATCAATTATCAATAAGAATCGATGAAGTGATTTCATTTACGTATCACAAAAAAAGTTGCACGCTAAAAGATCAACCGTAGCCACTAATTTTCTAGATGAAATAACAAAAGCAGTTCCACCTGCTTTTATAAAAATATTAATATCTCAAAAACCATATTAAGTGAGACCAAATTACACATTCACATTGATCATTTAATTGTCGTCCAATAGAAGGGTAATTTGATATACATTTTGACAAAAAATTTATGTTTTTCTTACTCTTTTCCCAAAACTCCTTTTTTATCGTTCAACATAACTCTTTCTACAAACTTCTAAAAATTTCACTTTTTTCCTTAAAACCTAAACATTCATAGCTTTACAACTATGACACATTACATTTCGACTAATCTACTACAGCAGTTAATATACAAAACACAAATAATTTTAAACTTTTTGTAGGTATTGTTACAATAAAATTATACAATTATTTATGTTAATTATCAATACATATAATCACGAACTTGCTAAAATGCACTATGAATAGTAACTACATACTAAGATGCATCATTGTGGTTTTACATAGATACATATTAAGGGAAAATTAATTAACAAATGGTTGTACAACTTAGTGGAAACTTTCGGGGCATTATACAAAAGCTTATACCCATCTTACTTATTTATTCAATGTTCGAAGGTTCACGTGTGAGTTTTAACACCAAAATTATTTTCTTGTATTTTTGTTGGCTGATCTAATCTAGAAATTCAAAGATATATGGTTGAAAGTCATGAATGTGCGTTTTCATTTGCAAAAAGCGAAAAGCCTTCATTCACACTCATTTTTCTCCACTCGCACCCGAAAGAAAGCTAGCTCATCTCTCAGACTCGATCCGGTCATAAAGAGTGATTGATTGGTCACCAACCTGCAAGACCAAGAATTGGAAGAAAGATCTCTGCTTAGGCTTCCAATCTCTCTACCTCTCAAAGTCACCACTCCTGTCAGAATCCCATCCTCGGGCCGTCGTCACCACCTTCTTTTGTCCGATCCTTCTCCTTTTGAATTATCGTCACGCTTCTCTTGAGATCGAGATCAGCTTCCCAAGTCAGAACTAGAAAGAATAGTAAATAGCACCGCTGATAGACTTCATATGAGAAAATGAAATGATTCCTCAGGCAGTGTAGCTTTGTCGGGGTGCACCTTTGATAGCAGCGGCATATCTATTTCTCTCTGCAAATGCATCCCATTGAGACTTCTCCCCCGGGCAGGATCTTCCAACCTTTCATTCATTTCTTGATCCATCAACCTGGGAGCGAAGCCCTTCATCTTTCTCTTTTTGCTACTAATAACAGGGCTTCCCTTCACCACAAGATGCAAAAGATTGAAGTTTCAAACCTGGCGGTATCACCGTTTAGGAAAAGAAAACTTTTGAAGTTCCATACCTATGCTGATTTTACTAATCTTGTATAGCTTTTGAACTTGCAGACTAGTGCTAAATCACATTGTGATATATCATGCGAATATTATTAGTGAAAAAAAGTTTGTCGAAAATATATGAAAGTGTCCCTTTATGAAAAGATAACAAAATGATCGTTGCCATGATGCTTAACGATTAATAGTTCACGCGATATTTATATTTTTAAAAAAATGGTGTAATTGAGTTTTAATTAGAAATACTATGAGATTTAATCTACTTCCAACAAATAATTGGCTAAAATGATGTCATCTCAATCCTCAAGGATGAAAAGGGTGAAAAAGTATATACTGACATGTATAGGTGTTTGAAAAAGTATGTGTAGTGTAGGGTAGGTTTGATAAAGGAAAATACTAACACTATGTTTTTTTTTTGGAACATATACACTATGTTGCTAAGCATAAAATACTATAATGAAATTAAGAGAAACATAGAGGATAAAGAAAAAGCAAAAGAAGGAGAGGGAGAAAAGTTAATTTTTAATTTTGTGTTCCAAGTTAAAAAGGATAGAAGAGTGATGTAACTAAGGGGAATTTTCCGACTTGCTTGTTTATATAAGTTTATTACGATATGATAAACTTATATAAGCCCATAAGTCTCAAAAAAGCCAGAGAAAACTGGGGCATATGAAATGTAAGTCGAAATCACATAAAGCTCATAAGCCCACATATAAGCCGAAACAAACACCCCTTAAATTAAGCTTAAAATTTAACTTCTCTCTGAATTATTTTTAATTTAAAAAGAAGATTAGGAGGTAAAATTTGACATAATTGCTATCTTTTTTTATTTATTTTTTTTGCAAAAGAATTCTTGAAAACGTGATTATTTTTCAATCTCCTCTCCATTTCTCTTCTTTAAGTCGGACACTTGTTTAAGTTCCCACCTATTATGCAAGTGTTCAAATTCCCAGTGTTGGTGTCATAAATATTTTGCAACTGCTCTTGTTATTATTAAAAGGATAAATAAGTTTGACATTTCTTTGTTCTAATTATATTGCAATTACATTTATGCAACAGTTTTTACCAAATTTGAGATACATCAAGATTTGTGACCTGCATTACCTAATCACGACACCAGATGTTACTGGACTTCCCAATCTTGAAAGATTCTATATTTCTTCATGTGACAGTTTAGAAGAGATTCATTCATCAATTGGACGTTCAGAAAGCCTTGTTTATTTACATATAACATCTTGTAAAAATCTTGTAATAGTTCCACCCATTACCAGGTCAAACAAACTCGAGACTTTATTAATCGAAAATAACACAAAACTTTTTAACGTATCAGAGATCCGGAGAGAAGAAGTTGCATCTGATAAAGATTGTTGTACAAACCGTTTTGTTAGTTATTTAACATGTTGCTACAGCAATCTTGGTGAACCAGATGAGGCTGAAGTTGATGAACAATTTTCTTCAGGGGAGCCTTCGTTACGTCACAACATCTGTTATATAAGTAGTCACAAAAGATTAACAAGTCTAAGTCTCATCGAATGTAAATTGGGAGATGACGACCTCGGCTCTGTTGTTGGGGAGTTACCCAACCTACAAAAACTTGATCTAACAAGAAATTACTTTTCGCGTATAGATTTTAGGCTGTTGAAACTTCCACGGCTCAAATACCTCAGGGTGTCAGGATGTTGGAACCTTGTAGAATTGTTACAACTCCCATCAAGTATAGCTGTTCTTATAGCGGAGTCCTGTCGCTGGCTTGAAAGTATTGGAGATATTTCAAACTGTAAATGGTTGTGGAAAGTCTCACTTGTGCGAAGGGTTTCAAGTCCTGTTTTTAAGATACCAGATTTCATAAGTGAGGTTAGGCTCTACCTTCTAGTTTTCAGTCCTTACATAAACCAAAAAAGTAGTATAATATAATTCATGATTAAATATATTTTTTGTTTTAGGGAAATGCTATTGAAGATCACTTTATCAGTCTTGTTTTTCCAGCATATCAATTACAAATGGAGTTTGATTGGGATTTTAA
>BQNB010187826.1:0-12004 GCA_026074375.1 Tanacetum coccineum
CACGTGCCCTTCAAGTGTCGCACTAAACTCAAATCCAAACACTACTTATCAATTCATTCCTCTTAAATTGTTCTTTTCCTCAAAAACACATCACACTAGGGTTGTTGATCGGTTCGGTTATTCGGTTTGTTCGGTTCGGTTAGTTCGGTTAAAAGTTTTTTTAAGGTCAACCTATATACTGACCCAAACCGAATTCAAATTCGGTTTTCGGTTCGGTTCGGTTGAATCCTAGTTCGGTTCGGTTTTCGGGTTTACCCGAATTACACAATTTATTAAAGAAAAAGAAAAATATACAAATATATCTAGCAAAAAAATTATTTCAAATATAAAAAGTGTTTTTCAATATTAGGATAAATTTTTATTGATCTTATATATATATATATATATATATATATATATATATATAGATAAATATAAATATTAATTTTTTTATATATAAAATTTTATTGATCTTTTTAGGCCAAACCCTATTTTACTACCTTCAACTTGGCTATAAATTCGGTTTTCGGTTTTCGGTTTAGACTGTCAAACCCATATCCAACCCGAGAACCGAATTCGTAGTTCGGTTCGGTTCGGTTTTGGAAAATTCGGTTCGGTTATTAGTCAGGTTCGGTTGTTTTCGGTTCGGTTCGGTTTTGATTTTTGGTTTTTTTGGTTATTTTGGTTTTTTTGCTCACCCCTTGGGGCCTAAAGTTAGAAAACGTAAGAAAAGTAGGTAAAATTATGGGGCTATGAACTCATGCGGTGATGCACAACTGTGCCCGGTCATGACCTAGTAAATAACGGTTTGGTTCAGAATTGATACGACGTGAAATTATGATGATGCATACGAGTTTTCAAGCGTAGTTGTACTATTGATTTAAGAAAAGTTTTAGTATCATCAGTTGTGTGGTGGTTGTAACGGTTTTGACTCGATAAATATATTATAGTAGTTAGTGTGTGTGTGTGTGTGTGTGTGTGTATATATATATATATATATATATATATAAATAATATAAGAGAAGTAAATAAGAATAAATAAGTTTTGACGATTTACCCGATATCCCAAATTAATAATTTAAGATATATTGATATGAGTGTCTTCACATTTTTAATTTACGTAGCAAATAATAGAAGTTTTATTTTCATAAAAGTTTATAAAGATTATATTTTTTGTCTTTTAGTCGTGTATTAAAATAATAATAGTTATTATTTCGTCTTTTTGTCTTTATTAAGGAAAATATGTAGTACTTTATACATAAGTATGTAATTTAGTTTACTTTTCAAATTTAAGTATAAACATAATTTATTAATTATAAAATAATTAAAATTCGTCATTTTGTCGGGTTTTAAGAAATTAAGTTTTTATAAAATATCTCTAAGTATAAAGATTTTATAAAAATTTCGACATGCCCCATTCGTTTATATCCGTTTTTCAAAGTCTTAGAATTTATCCAAAAACCACTTTCAAACTAAAATTCACATTTCCACACTAATACCAAACCTATACGTTTCATTCAAAACTCATCCCAATAATTTATTTTCTACAACAAGTCCATATAGTTAAAACGCTTAATATATAAATTTGTTATATACGTAAATAAGTTATAATATTTATACATCATCTTATAAGTGTAAAAATAAGCAATAAGCCCTTAACGAAATAAGCCGAAACCCAACGGACCCTTATTGGGCTTTTAGGCCCAATAAGCCTAAACGAAAGACCCAAAATGTAATACATCCAAAACTAGTCCAATAAGCAAAAGATTAAGCTAATAAGCTTTTAGCTTACCAAATAAGCTATAAATAAGCTACCCCAAATAAGCTAAGTCGTGGCTTATAGCCCATGGTTTAGGCTTGGTGTTGGGCCGAGACCCACAGAACCAAACAAATAAGAGTGGGGCTTATTTATTAAGCTCGTTAAGCTCAAAACTTTACTAGTTATCAAATAATCCATGAAAATAAGCTAAGAAAATAAGACGAAGCTTGGATAAGCTTAAAGTTTAAACCTATATGGTTTTCCCTTTGGTTCGACACGCAAATAAGCTTAAATAAGCACTTTGAGCTTATTAATAAGCCAAAAATAAGTAATAAGCACTTTGAAAAAATATTTCTTTTCGACAAAATAACCACAACATCACAACTACACTTTTTCTTTATTTATTTATAAAAATTTTGACATACTTACAAAACCTTTTAAGGTTTTTGTAGATTTTAAAGCTTTGATTTTTACGAAATGGTTTGTACAACTATCTTATTCACATGGTAAGAATCAAGAAAGTACAAGAAAAATATGAAAAAGATGAACTTACGAAGATGATGGATTAAGAGATGATTAGAAGCTAACGAACAACCCGAATGATACTTAAAATACCCAAATTAACTATATAAATCAACCCCGAATAAACTCAAGCTTCAAAATCTTGATCAAAAGTGAAAAAATATGGGATTATGTGTGTGTTTGGGGGCGGACAAGCACGAGAGGGAGGAGAGGGACAGATTTTGTGATGTGTATGTTTTTCTAGAGTGAGAAAATAATGAGTAATGAATGAATAGGTGAAATGTATTTATCCTTGATTTCAAATTAAGAATTTTAGGATGTTTAGTATCTAGGAGACAAGGCTAGCAAGATTTTAGGTAGAATGTTGATGCTTGTGTGTGTGTGGCGTGACAAAGAGGACAAAAGGGGAGGAAAATGTTTTTGATTTCTTAATCATGCAAATGGTATCTCATGATCAAAGATATTTATTTTACCCTTTAGATATTTGTCAAACGACGATAGTATAGGCAAAAACTGAAAACGCGCGATAAATTAAAATAAAATTTTGAAAATTTAAATATTTAACCGAAACGTAAAAATGCGTTGTTTCCCAAAAGACTACGTTAATTAGCAAGTCGGAACGCATCCGATAACGATTCTCAGATACACGCGGGTGAACTCCCCGATTAAACAAAAAATTGCACGTAATTATTAAAAGTCAAATTGAAATACAAAAATTAGAAATTTTTACGGGGTGTGACAAAGGTACATAAAGAAGATAAAGAGCATCAACAACAATCATCCTCAATGGTTGTAGAGCTTTAAATACCTTAATATTTGTATTTGTATTTGTAGAAAATATTGTAAGTAATTCCCGTATGTCATCACATTGAGGGAAGATTATTAGGAATCAAAATGTGAAGACATTGACTATAGGAAAACCACATGTGTAATGATGATGTGTCACTTTATACACTTTTCAGGGTCATTTAACCCCCCCCCCCCCATAATCATGCAAATATGCCTAAATTATGCACTTAATCGTTTTTTTGTTTTAGCATTTGGAGAAAAAGCACGTGACTTGGGCTCAATTTGGGAAGAAACGTGACAAGAATGCAACTCTACAAGTTTTTGATCAAGTTATGGTTTCACAGGGTGTGGAGATGGCGTCAGGATTTCTATTTGACGCCTTCATGAACCATACGGCGTCACCACGACATGTGACGGCGTCAAAGTATCCGACAAAGAAGAAACCCATAGAACATTCGGTGGGCTAATGGCGTCAGGAAACTCTAGTGACGCCGTTAGGACCCCAAGTCTATATATAAAACCCTTTATTTTTTATATTAGTGTGGAAAAACGTGGAGATTTTGTAGGATAAGTTTATAGCAGACATTGTGGTCACTTTTTAGGGTTTTTACACCTTTAGATACTTATTCTAACTCCATGTTTAATTAAAGTGAAGTTCTTTATCCCATTTAATCATTCAATATATCTATGTGTTGTTTGATTAATTGTTCTTCGCTTTCAATTAAGATGTTTGGCTAATTTTTAATTGTGTTTGCTTATGATTGCATGAAACCTAGTTTATTATCTCTTTTATCATTGCTTCTTGTTAGTGGTGTGCGCATTAGGCATTAAAAAACTAGCTATTTGATCTTCATATCATTGCATAGACGTCTAGGGAAACGCGGTTAGGTTATAGGATACATGTGATTAGATATTCATATATGGATCACCTTTGTGTGGATTCCTAATTAAGTATTTGTTGCGCGTGAATTTACTATTATACATGAGCGATGTCTGTAGGTAACCAGCGTCTAGGTTTTCACGTAAATAGCGGACTTGACCAACCCGCTACTGAATTAGGGGAATACTTACACATTACACTAACGAGGGTGACGGGCAATAAAACTAGAGAGAACGACTAGGGAGTAGTGCATGATTAGGTGAACACATATGTTTAACCATACGAGTTTTTCCATCACTTTACTTTTATGCATAATTAGAATAGAATTAGGAGTAGTTTAATCAACCCCCTTTTCAAACCTGAGATTTTACTTGCTTTTTAAAAAATATAAAAATACAAAAATAATCTTCCCTCATCCTTAGACCTAGTAAACATACAATTCGAGCCTACCCAAACTATTCTCCTAGAGAACGATCAATCATCCGAGTCTTACCTATACTACACTACAATGATTAGGTACACTGCCTAAGAGGATTGTAAAACTTCTAGAGGTTTTGAAAAATTCCGCTATCATGTAACAGGGAGTGACTTTTGAAAATTTTGACTTTAGCCATTAAAGACATTACAAGTTTTTCAAATAAAAACATTTAGCAGAAGACTTTACAAAATCACTTTTATTATAGATCTGTTTTCCTCCATTTGAACCTATTTATACATTTATACTAATTAATCATGCAATACAGAGAACACGTAAATACATACCTTATGCAATCAGGAAACAACTTCAGACAATCAGATCTAGCTTCCTAGCTTCCTATGCCACCAATAAGCAAATGAACACCAAAGTAAACTCCGAGCTAAAGCAAGATCAGTGCACTTAGTATCCATGCTAGCACTCAAACGAATCCTATAGCTGCTAGGCTTAGAGTGTAATAGTCGAACTTGACTAGATGTGATCAACCAAAATAAATATGACACAAAATCACAATGATTTAGTGTGTTCCTTTATTCGGCCGACGCAAGGAGGAGAGGGAGGGATAAGACAATTTAGGGTTTCTTAAACTAATACTTAATCTGATTGAATCTCTCCCTATTTATGACACTCTTAATACTTATCCAATAAGAAAGAGATAATGTCCATAATTAAATAAGATAATTATCAAATTTAAATAATGAGATAAAATATATGTTTAAATTATCTAATTATTGTATCTAAAAGATATTTATTTAGTCAGACTAAATGAATATATCCTCTATAAATAAATCAACCCAAACCGAAACCCATATAGGGTTGGTCGCGCATGTGGGCCCACTATAGGCTCACCAGACTCATTTTTTTAGTCCAACTTTGTTAAATGTTTATTTACCTATAAGTCTAACTAAGCCAAATTGCTAATTAAGACTATAATGTAAATGACCAATTTCAATCTTATATTACCGACTCAAATATATATGTACAATACATAAATATTTATTCTATATTTTCGTGTTATATGCGTGTGACCCTTAGGTCTCATAAATAGTGACCAATATAAGTTTGTACATTTCATCATGCACAAAATACCAATATTTACGGGATTTACATTAGATTATTGTTAGCCTTATACGCAAGTACTAGAACAGTCAATATTGTATAGATAAGCGTGTAAGAGCTATATAAACCCCTTTATACTTCACTAGAGGAGTGAAGCTCCATAAATTGCGTGTCTAACATTTCACATAGTAATAAACACACACATCTTAGCTTTATCTCTCTACCCCCTCTTTGTAGAATGTCTTCTCGCCATACGAGCTTCTCTGACCTTCCGATCTACCTTGAATCTTGATACTTACAGGGATGACTGGATTAATTAAAATATTTGCATCCATGCCAGTAGCACAAGGCCTGCTTTGGATGCTGCCATGATTTGTTACTGGTACGTTAACTGGACTTAGATATGGTCATTATTCGTCCGATTATTAATGTGGTGTTTTCTATTATATGCAGGCTAATTAAGGAAAGTGAAGTGTGTGTAGTAATGTTGGAATGAAGAGGATGAAAGAAATCGATATAAAGCATCTATGTAACGCATGGATAGGATTTTATTACGAAGTATGTTCGTGTTGATAGACCACCTCCACCAGGCTTTTACATATTTACAAAAGATATGTTAGCCTGGACCTTCGGTTGACAAGGATTTAAACTATTTATGGTCGGTTTAGTTCTACTACTACATTGAAATTACAAGGAGCATGCGAAAAATAAAGGCATCAAGAATTAAATGTAGTGTATACAACAACAACAACTGTACCTAATCCCGCATGAGCGAGGTATGGGGGAGGTAGGATGTAGACAGTCACTCCCCTACCTGAGGGTAGAGGGACTGCTTCCAGCAAGACCTCTGAAAAGAGAGAGAGCATCCAAAAGGATCATAATAGAGGAGACAAAAAAGATAGCATACTACACAAAAGCATACCAACATAAAGCCAACAAACACACAATCAGACATAGGCATAGGCACATACCGGCACAGGCACAAAGGGGCATGCAAGCATGAAAGCACAACAGCCAAAGAAGATACGAAGCATATAGCAAAAGAAGAGAGCAAGTAACAAAAAGCATACCAATCATAAAGCCAAGAAGTACACAAGCATACATAGACTTAGGCACATACCGATACATGAATAAAGGAGCATGCAAGCATAGAAACACACATGCAAACATTGACATAGGCACATCCCAGCATGTAAGAATATAAGGCATCACGCACACATAAAAGCAAAACATCCAAAGGACCTACGAAAGGGGAAAAAAGATAGAAAAAAGGAAAAAGCTAAGTGAAACAATAGATACCGAATAGCACAAAAACAAGAAAAGCCTACCTACAAGCAAGAGACTCCTAGAAGGCAAGAAGGGCCTACGCACAAAAGAAAAGACTACAAGCCAAGAAAGCAAAGCGACGCATATGCATCCTCCTCGTCTCCCTAATCTTAGTTCTTCATGAATTCCTATCAGAGGTCATGTCCTCAGACAACAACAGCTCCTTCAAGTCGGTTTTTAGTATGTCCTCCCACTTGAGCTTTGGTCTACTCCTTTTTCTTACGCCTTCGACGGTAATAGACACCACTCTCCTAACAGGTACTGACTATGGTCTCCTTTTGACATGCCCAAACCATCTCAATCGACCTTTCCTCATCTTGTTGATGATAGTCACAACTTGGAAATTTCTTCGAAAAGCTCCATTCGGGAGCATGTCTAGTATAGTCTTACCACAAGTCCACCTTAGCATCCGCATTTCTATAACCTCCATCCTATTTGCTTGGACCATCGTTAATGGCCAACACTCTGACACATACAACATAGCTGGTCAAAGCGCCACCTTATAGAATTTTCCTTTCAGCTTTAGAGGGACGTTCTTGTTACAAAGGACTCTTATGGCCGCTCTCCACTTCGACCAGCCTGTTTGTATACAGTGTGTTACATCACCTTATATCCTACTGGATTTGTGAATCACAGATCCAAGATATCTAAAGGACTCCTTCGGTTGTAAGATATGTTCGCCAATGCATATTTCTGCTTCCTTATTCGGGTCGTTCTCGTTCCTGTTGAAGTCGCGTCGCAAGTATTCTGTCTTCCCTCTACTGACCTGTAGACCCCTATCTTCTAGTGTCTCCCCCCACTGCTCTAATATTCCATTTAGCCCCTCTGGCGTGTCCAAAACTAACATCATATCATCCGCGAATATCAAGCACAAGGGAATGTTCTCTTCTATCCCCCTTGACAGCTCATCGAGAATCAAGGAAAAAAGGTACGGGCTAATAGCTGAGCCTTAATGTAGACCAACATCCACCGGGAAGCACTCGGAGTTTTCGGTTGGAGTCCGTACACAAGTCCTAGCCCCTTCGTACATATCCTGAATAACTTTTATATATTTCATTGGGGTTCCTTTATCTCTTAGAGTCTTCCAAATCAACTCTCGTAGAATGCTGTCATATGCCTTCTAAAGGTCTAGAAATGCCAAATGAAAGTCCTTTTATCATTATCTATACTTCTCCATAAGGCTTCTAATAATGTGTATAGCTTCCATCGAAGATCGTCCTGACATAAAACCAAATTGGTTTCCAGATACCTTGGTCTCTCGTCGCAACCTTCTCTCAATAACTCTCTCCCAGCGTTTCATGGTGTGGCTAAGTAGTTTAATACCCATGTAGTTGCTACATGTTTGTGCGTCCCCCTTGTTCTTGTAGATGGGGATTACCTCGCTGCGTCTCTACTCCTTAGGCATTTTAGCTCTCAAGAAAGTCTTGTTGAAGAGGAGTGTTAGCCACCTCACCCCTTCGTCTTCAAGGCACTTCGATGCTTCAATGGGGATCTCATCAAGTCCAACAGCCTTGTTTCTACCCATCTTTCGTAGCGCCTCCTTAACTTCTGTATGTCTAATCCTCGGCCAATAGCAATTCTTTTGTGGGTTTGCAGTTTTGCACCTATACTATCCACTTCTTTGGTTCGGCCACGCCTTTCTCTATTGAAGAGTGCGAAGAAATACTCCTTCCATCTTCTCCTAATTGCGTCTTCGTTGACAATGCTTCTTCCATCCTTGTCTTTGATAAACCTCACGAATCCTAAATCCATTTTCCTTCTCTATCTGGATTTATATATCATATAGATATCTTTTCTTCTTCTTTGGAGTCCAATCTCTTATACATGTCTTCATACGATTTACCTTTCGCTATGGCTACCGCCCTTTTTCGCTTCTCTTTTTGCTCCTTTATACCTCTCCTCGGTTGCGCTTCTGTTTGCTTCGTCACCTCTCATCGATATAAGCTCTCTGAACCGATTTTGTTCCGCCTTAACTTTGTTCTGAACCTCTTCCAAAAGCCACCATGACTCCCTACGGCCTATATGGGTTCTCAAAGTTCCTACAACCACTCCTAGGGTTTTTTGGTCGCCTCTCTGATGGTGTCTGACAGTCTGTTCCACATCTGCTCTGCATTCGCAACTGATCTACCTTCCACCTCAAGGGTAACTCCCTCTATTACTCTAGCTCTGAAAGCCTCCTCCGCTTCTCTATAAAGGTTTTTCCATAAGATTCTTGGTTTAGCTGCCATCTTCGTCGAGCGGGGCCGTCTCTTTATATGGATATCCAACGCAAAAAATCTATGTTGGGAGAAGCATACCTCACCCGGAAAGACCTTGCAGTCTTTACATACCCTAAGGTCTCTCCTGCGTACCAACATGTAGTCAATCTGAGTGTCGTGGTCCCCACAATGATAGGTAATGTGATGGGCATTCCCCTTCTTGAAGAAAGAGTTTACGACCACTAAGTCATGTGTTGCATCAAGCTTCAGGATCGTTCGGCCCTCTTCGTTCCTAGCTCAATACTCGAAGCCTCCGTGCACGGTCGAGAATCCGTCAGCTTCTGCTCCTATATGGCCGTTTAGATCACCTGCTATGATTAGCTGCTGTTGGGTCATTGAACACTCTCTAACAAGGTCATCAAGGGACTCCCAGAAGCTCTTCTTTTTCGCCTCTCCGAGTCCCACTTGTGATGCGTATGCGCTAATAACACTAATCTTGTCTTCTTCAAGCACTAATCTAACCATCATAATCCTATCACTAATCCTACTCACATGAATAACCTTGTCCTTAAGGTTCGGTGCTAGGATAACTCCTACTCCATTACGTGTAGTCGTGGAACTCGAGTACCATGGCTTGTACTGGTTTCTCTCTCTATTGCGCGACCCCTTTCATTTAGTCTCTTGGAAGCATGTAATGTCTACTTTCTTCCTTTTCAGCGCGTCTACTAGCTCTAAAAATTTCCCAGTCAATGTCCCTACATTCCAGCTACCCACCCTAATCCTACGGGGGTTTTGTAGTCTACTATCTCTCCTAGTCCCTCTATACCCGTCCGCCCCTACCCTAGGACATGAAATTTTGTTCATATTTGGAAATGTTGGCGGAACCTCTCCCATGAGATAAAAAGGGTTATTAAGTTGTGCACTTCCTAGAGAAAAACTACCGATGTAAGTCACTATCAACATTTTTGTTTTATGTTATGCTGAGACCCATGATATTGCCTTTTGTATTGTAGACTAAATATAAAGTCCTGATTTGTAAGAGTCTAAAAATTCTACAAGTGTTGAGGATTCTTAATATTCTTTTTGGTATTAGCACGCTATATCAAGTTTTATGGATAAGTGTTTGTGTTTGTTTAACATTATGTGGGCGAAGTAGCTTTTGATATTATTGTTGTTACATGGAATCTAAACTCTTTAGTAGTATTTGTAGCTTTGTTTTGATATGTGTAGGTTGGAAGTTGTACATTGCAAATAGGTTACCAATACATGCAACATCTTATAGCAAAGCTTCTATAAGGATTTAGCCCCCGAACAAATATGTGAACGTTAAGATGCTCTGCTGCAACGCGCGACCGTTGTATCCCTCGTTAACCTCATTTATTGGAGATGTAACGAACATATATGAAATTTTTAACGCAATATTTCCTCAATCTCGTCAATCATTTTCTCAAGATTCTCGATTTTGTTCAAAAAGTTACGTTTTTATCCTTCAAAAAGTTTCGTTTCCTTGAGTATTTCCTCTTGAATTAAATCATCCAAAACTGAGATTGGCATAGAAACTATTTGATCAGTTTTGTCAAACATTTTTCAAGCCATTATCTTGTTTCAAAAATTTTGAGCTAGTCTCAAAATTTTGTTTTGAAATATCATTTTGAGCCGTCAAACCATTGTACTCCTTTTGCATCGAAGAATTAGTGTTTTCAAGAGTTGGTTTTTTAGCTGAAAGCACATTTTTTTTTCGGACGGCAATTTTTCTATCTCACAAATATATATTTTATATATGCCTCTTGCGAGGCTTGAACCCACAACCTTTTGGTTAGTGAGGAACATTTGTTTCTCTTCTTCAAAAACATTGGATCGACGTCTCATCTCTTGTTCAAGAATCTCGATTTCGTTCAAAAATTATTCTCTCTTTTTCAAAAAACATTTGTTTTCTCAATTAGCTCATTTTTCTCTTTTTAAAAAAAAAAAATCTTTTTTTACCTTGTCAAAGATCATTGCTTGTACCTTACGTTCTTGTACCTTACCTCTCAACATCACCCAAACCTTTTTCTTCGTAAAAATCTCTTACGTCTATCCGCATCCAATAATCGCATCCAAAAGATAACTCGTTTCTCAACATCTTTAAACTTTAATCGTTAGCTTGAAGAGGTGAGTTATTTTGCATACTAGTTTCTCCCTACATACCAAAGGACAAATCTAAACCATCTATTTCATTAGATTAAAAAGACAAGATTTAAGATTAAAATAAACATGAAGGACTAAAAGTGTAAATTTACTAAAACTCACACTAACCACTCCCTCATTATTTGTAGAGTTGGCAAATCTTGCCAAAATTGCAATTAATTTACCTTTTTAACATTTTGTATGTTTTTTTACGTTTTTTACGTTTTTGTACGTTTTCATACGTTTTCATCCGTTTTCGCACGCTTTCGCGTGTTTTCGTCAGTTTTCGCGCGTTTTCGATCTTTTTTAGATGTTCTCGCACATTTTCTTATGTTCTCGCACGATTTCTTACGTTTTCGCACGTTTTCGTCCGTTTTGCACGTTTTTATACATTTTCGTTTGTTTTCACACTTTTTCTTATGTTTTCGTCCGCTTTCGCACGTTTTTTTTTGTTTTCACACATTTTCGTTCGTTTTTGGACATTTTCTTACCCTTTCGTCCGCATTTGCGCGTTTTGGTCGGCTTTCACGCTTTTTCGTGAGCTTTCGCGCGTTTCGCCAGCTTTCACGCATTTTTGTCGGCATTCGCGGTTTCATACATTTTCGTTTGTTTTCACACTTTTTCTTCTGTTTTCGTCCGCTTTCGCATGTTTTCTTTTGTTTTCACACGTTATTACACGTTTTCGCTTATTTTTAGACATTTTCTTACGCTTTCGTCCCCATTTGCGCGTTTTCGTCGGCTTTCGCGCGTTTTTGTCATCTTTCGCGTGTTTCACCAGCTTTCTCGCGTTTTCGTCAGCCTCACGCGTTTTCGTCAGCTTTCGCGTGTTTTTGTCAGGTTTATCGCGTTTT
>BQNB010187827.1:0-12004 GCA_026074375.1 Tanacetum coccineum
GCAAAGAAAAAAAGAACTCGTTATAGCAATTGAGAGTTACCTGAATTACAAAACTTATGTTCTTTGATCAAGGTCGAAAGCGCTTTCTTGACTAAGTCCATGTCATTAGTCCGTGTATATACTTCAACAACCATTAAACTTAGTAAAGGAGGCTGACTGAAAATAGTTTCACCAACCATTAAATATTTTGACATCTATAAAGGCTTGATCAGCTATAATGCAAATGAGATTTCTGTTACTGTTTTATTGGCATACAATTAAAGCAAAGAATATATTCGATAAGAACTTCATACCTTCTATTCGTGTAATAAGCTCGGGCACCATTTAGAACATATCCATATATGTCGATCAAGTCAACCAGATTAAGAACTATCCCTTTTACTGTATCATACATTTTACTTGCCAATAGTCCCGTAATAATTAACTTCATGTCAATATCGATCATGGCATAAACTAAATAAAACTACATACTTCTCTTGCCTTTTGCATAAAACAGTCAAATGTTATTTTTTTAAATCTAAAATGAAATCAGATTAAGAACTATCCCTTTTGCTGTCTCATACATTTTACTTGCCAATAGTCCCGTAATAATTAACTTCATGTCAATATCGATCATGGCATAAACTAAATAAAACTACATACTTCTCTTGCCTTTTGCATAAAACAGTCAAAATGTTATCTTTTTCAAATCTAAAATGAAAAAACACATTAACTATAATATAAACTAACCTTATAACCCAATAAGAATCCCAATAATAAACTTCTTGAAACCTTGATTGAGGTATAATGTTTCAAAGGAAGCAAAGTATGCAACTCAGGATGCTCCAAAACGTGTTTTGACACATTCCTACTCAAATTCTTCCAAAGTGAATGCACTTCCGAACCCCAATCTCTCACACCTTAATGCACCACTTTAGGCAAGAACCCATGTGGCTCAACCACATAGTCAACAGGTACAACATGTTCCAAATCATCTTCAGCCTCATTCATAAACTTACTTAAAAAAACATAGGATTTGCAGTCCACTGGTTGGGCGCTTGTTTCTGTCCTGAAAGACCCATGATCAAATCATGTTGACATTTTTCTTTACCTATTTTTTTTTAAACTTACTCAAAAAACCATTAAAATCAAAAACCAAAACTGGCCCATTTTCTATCCTGGGACCATCACACAGTCGAAAAGTCCCAGATCTCCAGCACCTACACAATCACAATTCAAAATCAGATAGTCTCTTAAAGATTGATGACTGCCACATATTCATTCATGAAAAAGATCAACAATTGCAATATTAAACTAATGTTTAGCACTCCATTAAGTTCGTTCAAGAAAAGTTCTGATTGGGTCTGTGTAGACTGAGTCGACATATTGTGGTTGGTTTCGGGTATGCAATGCTGGAAGACAACTGAGGAATTGTTGGGAGATAAAGAACCATACCTGTCATTTATACATGTCATCATAATCGAATTGGCTATAACTCCATCATTTGGTATTCTCTTGTGAATTAAATGTGGAAGGCCTTTGGTGTTCTTGTAACTGGCATATTTACACTTGAATGCAGTGAAGATGGTTTGAGCTAGTTAAACATAGATTTTTTTGGTAAAACTATGAAAGCATGGGGTATTCCTCTTGAAGCCTCCACATTAATGAGGATGACTCAATCTTCAAGTATAATAGATATGTAATTGGTCAAAGTTCTAGTAAGAATTACATCTATTCTAAATTAAATAATTGTATAGAACCAATTGTGAAATGTTTTATTCATCAAAATTAAACAATTAACCGATTAAAAACTGTTTGTTATATTCCTTATAAATAAGTCTAGACAGAGCCCTAATTATTTATACTCAGATGTTACATTGATGTTACATTGATTTGGTGAAACTATTACAGTTTGTTAACATAATGAAAACTATTACGGTCTGTTAGAGATATAACTTTTGTTCCGGTTTTTTTAATTACTAGCAGGGACGAAGCGGACTAGTGTCAATGACCATTAGAAAATTTTCGGACATTATTTCGCATAGTTGATGTTTTAGTTCAACACATAAGTATGTTTCATATACATAAAGTGTGTTTTTTAGGGGTGAACATGAGGTGGTTTTTGGCTAAAACCAAACTCCTAACGAAAGATTTGGTTCTTAAGGGCCCGTTTGATTTGTAAGCGGGTTTAAGTTTAGGATTTGGATTTGGATTTGATGTGGGTTTAGAAAATAAATAAAAAAAAGAGATGTAAAATAAAATTATATATTGTATATGTTTTAAATTAATAAAATACTTATAATTCAAATTTTTATTATTATAAAAATAAGTGAAAAGATAATAAGTGGTTGTGGTCAAAATTAGGTCCATCGAGCATAAGATCTGACATGGTTTTTCAAAAAGAAGTCGTACTAATCGGGATTGTTGGATAACAAATATAAGGGACTTATCCCTAAATTGTAGGCCCATAGCAAACAACCAAACAGATCATTTCAACTTTCATCCCCAAACCTGCTCACAACATCCTCAAACAAACGCACCCTGACTTTTTTAAACCAAACCCCGCCACCAAAAGTTCGGTTTGGCTTATGATTTTATCGGTTATCATTGGAGGACAATCTTTTCTACATGAATATTTTCTACATGTTTGACGTTACTTTCTCAAAATGTTAGCGCAAATAAATTATATGTGTATAAATTAAAGTGTTTTCTCCATGAATAATAAGATTAGATATAACACGTATACTCATATCGTATAAATATTAATGGTCCAAGCCCATTAATTACACGCTCAATTCAAGCTTAAATACAAAGACCCATCAGCACTCACCTAATAGAAGCTCTCGTTCACAAACCCAGGCCACACCTGGCTTGGTACCTTCTCCCCTACGTATAAGTACTCATGTAGGGGACCATTGTCCCCCTAATTGTCACTAACGGTTAAGGATGTACCATCTGACACCTAATAGTGGGGCGTACAGCCAACACGATCCCATACGAGCCAAGGAGACCGTCACTCGTGTCCTCTTTATTCGCTCATTGGATGATCAACGTGTGGCCTCTCCACAGCCGTTGATCATCCTTCAAAGGGTTTATCTCTAAACCCTAATGCCTCACTATAAATAGAATACATCCCACAACTTTACCAAGTAAGTTCATACACTTGGGCATAATCATTAAAAACAATAATTCCCACACGTTATAAAGATGGTTTGTTTAAGTGTTACCTGAGCTTTATGATCTCAATCATACCACCGGGTCCTTAGTGTTCAACACGAAAAACCAAACAACACAACCATCTCAAATCCTTCCTTAAACACATTTTACATACCATACGTAAACATGGCATCATCCATTAAAAACACGATACAAATTAACCACAAATTCAAAGCCTATTTTCATTCTTTTTTCTGACACATAAAACTTGAAAATTTTCTTGCCTTTTCTTCTTCTACCAAGTTTCTTCATAATAAATGACCGGCGAAGCACCCCTTAAAATTTTGTAAACAACCAAAGAACACTTTGTACCTTTCCAAGTAGACGACATCACTCGCCATGAGGAAACCCAAAACATTCCGAAAAAGAGGGTCACCTGTAAAAAAGAAACATATTAAGAAGATCACTAGGGGAGCTACATGCAATACATGACCGCGTCAACTTGCATGCCGAACTCACTCAACAAAGGAATGTACGGTTCCTGAACGAACAACAAGTTATCATGTCACTTCAACGCATCTGAATCCGAAGGAACAACTCAGGGGGTCCCAGGTTACTATTTTGGGTGGACGACTTCAGAAAGTCAGGGTTAAGCAAAGGGCTAGGTGTCAAGGTACATAAGGGGAAAGGGTCATGATATATTAAGGTCACGCCGAAAACATCGGCTCACTTGAAATGACAGACAAACAAAAGAAAGTTGGCTAGTTCTCAGGTAAACACGTACCCACATATCTTTTCTTTTTCGTATTCCCATATACCTGTCAGCCATAGTGCACTACCACCTAGCAATGACTCTCAGGTTAGCATAACCACGAGCATAGTCTAATACGTCATAAGCGTAATACGATGTATCATCAAATGTGCATACGCCGTATCCTTCTTTAGTCATAATGCAATTTTCCTTGTTTTTGCTCCAAAACGTTTCATTTTCTGTGTCTTTTCCAAAAGAGCTAAAGATTCAAAAGTAAACAAATTAGTATCAATACTTAAACAAAATATATGATTTGAGCAATATAACGAGAATAAATGACCACTAAAATATGTATATATTTGATCACATCAAATATTCCTCCACTTGACTTCTACTTGTCATCAAGTAGACTTTATCTTTTAACTAATAAAAACATCCCCTAAACATAAGTGCAAGAATTTTTTTGAATTGGTTACTCAATCAAAAGTACGCATAACCAAACACCTCATGAAACAGGCAATGAAAACACTCAAATCACTCAACTAATATATGTGGTAACATTTAGCGGTTCGCTCAATTTCTTGGTCATGACGAATATTCTATCATAAGCTTGACAAGAATGCACATCTCCACCACTAGAGTTTAGAAGTGACTAATCTAAAAGGCAAATGGGTTTGACAGGTAAGGCTAGCGGGTGAATAATTATTATAAATGCAATCTTTATCAAATAACATAACCCAAATATAGAGATGACAAAACCACAAGTGATTGTTGTCCTCTAAATCAAGCATGTTAATGGTTAGGATTAAGAAATAAGGATATTAAGAATGATAAAGGGTAGGATAAGACATAGAAAACATTTATAAATGGTGTAAAAAATGGAAAGTAAACAAAGCAAATAGATATAAGTCCCATAACAAACAAGACACTTTTTATTGACTAACTCACCTTTTAACACGGAAAACACACGCTTATTGGTAACATGAATTAGACTCAAATGTGAATCGATCATCATACCAAGTTGGCTCAACCAATCAACCAACTCCCATTCATCCCAAAAATAATACAACAATAGGAATTACATAGTTAGCTAAATTACGACCAACTTTAAATATATAACAAAACTCTATAAACGGTGGTTTATAACACGTACCAAAGATATTCGCCAATCATAATATATCATCGGTTAAACTTAGACAAACCGATATCTTTTAATTTCTCCTTTTTTAATACAAAAGTAAACATAAATAATCACTAGTGAAAGTCGGAATTTTACAAGACTTTACATTTTCACACATAACTCATCATAATGATTTTGATAATTTAAAACTCGGATGCCATCATATAAAGTTAGAGTGCATAACACAAATGTACACGACTCTACATACATTCACATTTCCTGTTGCATTATGCAATCTTGCTGACCAAAATCTCTGCAGAGAATACTAGATAAGAAAACTCACATGAACATAAGAAAAGTGAATAATTCAGTAACTAGCAACCAACCAAGGGAGTAAATTTAAACAATATCCTAAGGTGTAATGGTGTAACGAAACATAATATATAATGCGGTAACAAATAGAAAATGAATGGCTCAGGGTTTTCTAGGGTATCTTACTTTTATAATGAGAGTAACAAAGGGTTTATAGGGGGTTAACTAACCTGTTTAATTAACTAATAGACACAATATGTAGGCTATTTTGGTGAATCCTAAAATTCTCCTTTCGTCAAAGTCACAACAGTAAGTTTCCTTAGTGTAATGCTCATTTTGGTGGTCTCGACTAGATATTCAGGTCAAGTTCTAAAGTCTACTACAAGCCATTGGCACACTCATTTTTATGTGGAATTTGGGTAAATAGAGGGAAGCGAATAGGCTTATATTCCTCACATATGGTAATAAAGGGTAATTTGTGCGGGCTATGCGACTAATGATCTACGAAATACATGTCAAAATTTTAAAAATTATAGTGATTTTTCGCAAAAACAAAATGCAAAGACAAGTAAAATTCAAATTATTTTCTTCTTCCCCCACTTGAGATGTAGAATGCCCTCATTGTATAAATAAACAATTAATAACATAAAAGAAAAGAAAAGAAATAGAAACAAAAAACTCCCTGATATTTGCTCGGTGTGATCCTCCTTTTAAGTTTTTTGAGTAGCTTTGTTGTTTTGGGGTACGGAAAGAAACGTTACTCCTTTTTTTGAACACCTGATAAGAATGAAAGAAAAAGTACAGGGATGTAAAAATACCATCGTATGTTGTTGTTAGTGAAATACAAAAAAATTCTCAGCTACTATATGTGTCAATATGTCGTATACATAAAATGTGAATATGTCGTATTGACTTGTTGGATGGAAAGTTCAAAAATAAAATACCAAAAATCCTAGAAAAATCAAAGTACGAAAAATGGAAAAGACTGTTCTGCCCAGGACCTTAATACGTCGTATTCACCAGTGGTGGATACGCCGTATACACTCTTGTACAGAACAATAACATAAAGAAAATGTAGGAAAATAAATCATCGGGTTGTATCTCAGGAAAGGTAGGTTTATTTATTGAGTATTAGCCATAACCTGTTACACACCTCGTTGGAGAGGTGTTTAAACATCAGGATTACACGAGCCATATGATAGGTCACCATATCATCTCCATTTTTGAAAGAAATTAACCCTTCAAATCTTTTCACATTTAAATCAGACTTTTCACAAAATAAACTTCCACAAATCACTTCGCCCATGCCTTGATTTATATAAGCATCCAAATTCTCCAAGACCGTGAAATATGTAATGTAAGTAAAGTTTCTAACAAATACATGCACATTTATAAAAAAATTCCTATCATGTTACTTCCTGAATATTCCACTTTTTCCTTCATTATCGAATTGTAGAAGTTCTCAGACATCACATTTATGGCTAAAATGGGAAACAAATTGAGCTATTTTATGTCTAAATCGTATCATGTATGAAAATTGTAATTTATAAGCACAGTCACGACATATTATCATTCCACAATTACAATAACTAAGATACCCCTCAAATCCTAAACTAAGGTTATTCAAGCTTATTATTTTTGGGTCTTCCATTTTCTCATCAACGACAAGTCCATTTTCTGATTCTAACTCAACATCATTGATGAGGTGTCATTTTATATATTTTTTGTGGTCATTTAACCCTGAAAATCATGTAAATATGACTGATTATTGTACTTAATCCTTTCTTTTATTGTTTTTAGCATTTGAGAAGCACTTGGATGGAATACATGTAACTTAGGCTCGATTTGGAGAAGAAACAAAGCAAATTACAACTTTTAGCTTCGTGACCACCTTTGTGACGCCTTCACCAAAAGTGCCTCGAAAGTGTTATTTTGGTTGTGTTTTGTGATGACTCAGTTTGTGGAGATGGCATTCATGATGGTGTCAAAGATACAAGGTGACACTGTCACAACATATTGTGACGGTGTCAAAGTAAGGCGGTGGAGATAAACCCTAATTCGAGTCGACGGGTTGACCACATCATACCCATAACCTGACGCCGTCACGTCCCTAATCCTACATATACAAACCCATTTTCATATTTTCATGTATGGAACTTTGTGGAGTGTTAGAGCTAATATAATAGACAAATCTAAGGGCTTTTTATGCCCTTAGTTGCTCGTATACTCTCATGTTATATTGAAGTTAAGTAATTCATCCATTAATCATTCAATAATGTCTATGTATTGTTTGATTATTTGTTTTTGTTTTCTTTTTGTTAACATGCTAGGATAAATTTAATTATGTTTGCTTATGATTGCATGAAACCTAGTTATAAAATTTAATCTATTATTTCTTGTTAGGGGTTTGCACGTTAGGCATGAGAAAACTAGCTATAATTTGTGCCTTAGCATAGACGTCTGGTGAAACGTGATCTAATTAAGTGAAACCTCACGTTTGGTAAGATAATTAGATAAGTATTTAATGCGTGTGATGTACTATTAGAAGGGAGGGTGTCTGACAGGTTGCAACTCGTCTAGGTTATCACGTAGAATGCGTTACTGACCAACTCGTTATTAAATTAGGGGAATACTTTACATTACACCAACAAGGGTGTGACAACGCAATAGATTATATTGAGTAACTAGGGAGTAGTGCATGATTAAGTGAACACGTTTGTTAACCTATATGAGTCCTCACCGATTTTACATTTCTTAATAATAAGGAGTAGTTTAGTTTAGATTAAACAACCTCTCTCAATTGATTAGATTTTACTTGCTTTTTAAAAAACATAAAAATACAAAAATACTCTTCTCTCAATCCTTATATCTTAGTAGCATACAATTCGCACCTACCTCACTATTCCCTTTAGAACGATCAATCCCCCGAGTCTTGCTTTATGCCTAGGAGGATTGTAAAACTTCGGTGTTGCAATCTGCCGCATGAATCATCATCGATAAAATTAGAGACTAATGATTCGTTTAAATTATTTAATATTAAAAAAATTCCCATCTTATGGGTTTGGCGATAGATTTAAAACTAGTGCCTCCCCCATAAACTATTACTTATCTTGATCATATAATATTAATGAATATTATTACGTGAAAAGCCTTTAACACTATAATGGTCAAGGAGCTTGCAAGTAGGGATAATAACTTGGTAGTGATTGTGAGGAATGTCCATGTGTTTGTTGGAAGTTTTACTTATGTGATGGATTTTATGATCTTAGAAGATATAGGAGAATACATCAAGAGTGATTTATCCAAAGTATTAATGGGAAAACCTTTTAAGGATTGCACTCGATAGGAGGATATTAGTAATGAAGGTTTGATCTCATTTAGTTAAGGGTGGGATATTTTTATTTATTAGATGCCTCGAATGGTAGCTAGGTTTAAAAACTTATCATACATACAATGGAGTAAAATCTCACCGATCTTAATACTAAGTGACATAGATAAATGAATGTGTTAAAGTATTCTTATGAGAAGAATAAGTTAACTTACAAGAATAACTTGAATTTAGGACCTGAGTACCAAGTTGATGAAGGAAGGAAAGATTGGATCATACGTGGACATGTGAGCATGCACGAAATGGATTAGGAGTGTGACTTTAAGTCTAGCTACAAGACTCATAAATAAAGAAAAGTGCTTGTTAGGAGGCAACTCATCTTTTATTTTTATACATCTTAAGAGTGTCATGTGTTTTTATTATTTATTATTTGTTTTTATATGTTTGAATGCTACGTGATCATGCTTTGTTTTGTCTTTAACTTTGTTTTAATTATATACAAAGGTATTTTGCGTGAAACAAGTGCAGGGAGAAATTATTTGGTTAATAAGAACCACATCAAACATGTAAAATAGATAATTTAGATTAATTCACATTTCATGTATTTTGATTGTTTGACTCATATATTTGTACTAACCGTTTCCATGGGTTATGCAGTAATTTTTCCAAAAAATTAATAGGATCTTCTACAGAAATTTTTTTCTAGAAAACGGAAATGTAACATGTTATGTCACTCCTGATGGCGTCAGGGTTTATTGCTGACGGCGCCAGGCCTGCTAAAAGACAAAACTACATTTTTTCAAATTTTTTAAAATTTATTTTTTTGTAGAATTTCCAGAATTTTTTCAAAAAGTCATGTTAACATTAGTACAAGTATTCTATCTTTATTTGTTTTATTAAGATTTGAATTTTGTTAATAATGTGATTTTGTATATTATCTCTCGTCAATTTTATGCGGGTATAGTTGTTTGTCTTTGATTTTCAGGTTATATTGGACGAGGAGAGTCCAGGAGCTATTAGGATTTCCACTTGGATGATTCTTGGATGAGGTTTTAACCGGGTTATCACGTTTCTTCTTACATATTGAGCAAACCAGGGGAGTATTAGTTTCTTTTACCATTCATTTATTTTTCCTTTCTCGTTTACGGGTACTTTTTAGAACATTAAGGACAATGTTCAATTCAAGTGTAGGGAGGGTAATGAAAGCCTTAGAAACTATTCATTCATTTGCATTTGCTTTATCCTTAAAAATATGCATACTATACCAAAATATAGTTTAAGACGGTAATTTTGGCCTAAATAAAAAAATTATGGCATATATTGGTGAAACTAAGTTTTAAGAGGGTCTCATAGATAGGAATTATATGACTATACAAAAACCCTACCACTCAAAAAATTACACCCCAAAAATATGAGATTCGCCCCTAGATCTTGAGAAATGAGGAAGAAAGTCAATTTATTACCCTCATGTGCATTAATGTACTCCATGTTTATTGATCCTCTTAATTCGGGTAATTATCAGTTTATTATTGAGTTATTAAAAACTCAAGTGTAAGGATGTCAATATAAATCTCGAATCATGTATTATTTATTTTATTTCAGCAGATTAATGATGGCAGGGTAAAAGTGTATATAAAAAAAGAGAAAAATAAAAAAAGCAAAAAAATGTGTTAGATATACGGACTGCCATCCTGCTTATGTATAAATCAAGAAAGAGTCGAGAAAACAAAATAAAGATTTTGACATAGAGTTTGTAAGATTATTAGAGTTTTGTCGAGTCTTGGCTTAGCAACGCCTCGTTAATACATGCAATTTTGTAGATGGTTAACTTGCCACCAGTAAAATATCCCTCATTATCCCTTACCATGTTTTCTTTACCCTTCTCCTATCATTACAACCCATTGAAAATACCTCTTTAATGGTATTTCCTAGGTGCTTACGCCAAAGTGATAGAGGTTTGATCCTTTACCAAGATTATGGTAATCTATATGCTATGACAGGTAGTGAGTGAAATTTTCCCGCTTCCTATTATGCTATTGATGACATAAAATAACGTCTATTTTATAGCATCATTTATCCCGTGTAATTGACCCATTTTGTATGATTATTGCAAAGAATTGTTACTTAATTATTCATATTTAAGAATTGCAGTAATTACGGAGTACTTGGTACTTGACTAAAAATGCACGCATTCTGGAACTTAAACGAAGATATTTTAAAGATTACTGTTCTGACAACCAATACGACGTATCTGTGCCTGCACTCACCAAAGACCACGAAGGAAACATGATCAATACGTCGTATCCAGAGAAGACCAATACGCCGTATTGGAGATATAGTATGTGAATATTTTGGAAGATATCAAACATGGTCCATACTCTATGAAACCCCCAATATGTCGTATCCAAGATATTGGATACGTCGTATCAAACCGACTCCAGACCCTATAAATAGAAAACTCAAAAATGAGTTTTAAGTGTGCTAAATCATATTCTTGATACCAAACCACAAAAGTCAATTTTCAGAGGAGAAAAAGAGAAGAAGAGGTCTTGCAACGCATTCCAATCCATAGGAGACAACGTGTAATTTCTTATACTTTTGTAATCGTTCAGTTTTTAATATCATTCGTTAACTCGGTTAGTTTACCTTGGCTAAGCCATTACTCTTGTATTAATTATGATGTTTGAAGGCTAATACCTTCGGGTATTAGCCGTTATTATGAAGATCTGAATGTTTGGTTTTGTTTATATCTCGATTGCTTGATTTATCGTTGTATGCTTGTTTATGTTTATCAATTTATACTAGTTTATGTGCTTTAATATGCGACCGGGTTTTTAGATAGATAGATTACCAAACTATCAACTTTTGTTCGCCTAAGTTACAAAACTTTTTTTTGTTTATTTGGGTTAAACTTCGATAGTCTAGTAACCCAAATGAACAAAAAAAAGTTTAGTAACTTAGGCGAACAAAAGTTGATAGTTTAGTAACCTATCTATCTAAAAACCCATATGCGACCTATCATTCAACTGGATCTAGTGATACGGACCAAGTAATCTAGATGTCAGGATAGCTCTCCATATAGTGATTAATACATCTAGACCAATAGGATCACAATTAACAACCTGCCTTTGCCTTTAGATTGTGAGCTTAGTTGGACCGGTAGGTGACCCTTGGGATCAACGAGTACGTTCTAATTAATTGGTAAAGATTGGGTTAGTGGACTACTAGTGTATGAATCGCCGTTAAGTAGTAAGTGGGTAAAGTCCCCGTGAGCTAGGGTGTTAGCCTTAATTTATTGAGTCAAACAAGGAAGCTCGGTCACTCTACGATGGAGCTTCGGTCTTTAATTAGTTAATGT
>BQNB010187828.1:0-12004 GCA_026074375.1 Tanacetum coccineum
ACAAGTTCTTGATTAACATTACAAGTTCACAATAATAAAACATACTATTCTTTATATAGGTAACAATGCCTTGCAAAACATCAAATAATCACAAAGTATACAATGAACCACTAAAACGTATCTTTGAATTCTTTAAAAATCGTTACATTCATGAGGGACGGGTAGTTTTTCTAGATTTTGACGATTTGATCTATGTTAGGTCCATATTTAGTCATATTGAGTTTGATTTCTCAAAATCAATGAACAAATCGTTCCTCGTTTCATTCTCGAGTTCTACAGTCAATATCGTATCAATTACGATTTTCAAGGTCAAATGTTTGTCGAGTTTGTCATTCAAAATCAACTATTTTTCTTTTCTCTAGAGGAATTTGGTCAAATCCTCGGTATTCCTTACAAAGGTGATTGTTCTTTTTTTGACAAGTGGTCACTTGACGACTTGCAATTTAGTGTTCCAATGAATGGTCCTTATCAAACCAATCCTCCTTCTCCGGATGACATCAAACTCCTCGTTCAAATTGAACGATGGGGTGTTGTCACCCGTGTTCGTCATGAGCAAGATATTGTTATTGAGGGCAATCAAATCTTGACTCGTGAAATAACCGATATTATGAAGACATGGGTCGACATAATTCTATTTTATCATCCTAAAACTTGCTTGCATGCTTTTTAATACACTATGCTTACTATTGTTTGTATGGTATTATGCATGCTAAATGATCTTTTAGTCAATATGCCTAAATTTGATTCTCTAATAGAACTTAGGATAGCTAGCCTTGTGAATTTGATTACTAGGAAGTATTAGATGATTCGTGATGAAATAGAATTGACTGCAAAAGGGAAAATCTGGGAAACTTTTTTCTGTACAAGATTTACAAAAATCAAGATAAACTATAAATTTTTTGTTTCACCGGAAAATGCCCCCCCCCCATAAATATAGGGCGGCCCTCAAATATATCTGTGACCGCCACCATATATATGGCACCGCCAACAGGAGTCACATAATTTTTACTTTGTTTCACCTGATTTTCTGTGCAATTGACTATCCCTTTTTCTAGACCCAGCTATATTTTTTGCATTTTTCTAAACCATTTTTGGAATCTCTCTTCCTAAACCTCATGATTTACCTCTTTAATCCAATCCTTCTAAATTAAATACTCACTCTCACCATTCTTCTAATCATCCTCGTCTCCTTCATGTCTTACTTCCATGGCTTCTAATCAAGCCTCCTCCTATAACCCTTCAAAGAAAATCAAACTAACCATCATTCCACCTAGACAACTCTTTGTCAATCTTTCTAGTGATGAAGATACCTCTACCAAACCTTTTCCTATAACAACATCCTCCTCTCCATCTCCACCAAATTCACCATCAAAAACTCCATCAACCAAAGATACATCATCTACCTTTAGAACTACTTCTTCCTTATTTGAATCAAAACCTCAATCCTTACCTCTTACCTCTAATGATACACCTTCTCCTTAACCATCCAATCCTTTTCTTGATAATATCATGGATACACCTCCAAGACCCTCACACCTAATTCCACTCCAAAGTCATCCTTCCTTAGATATCACTCTTTCCTTGTCACCAATCACTCCTCTTGATCACATTCTTGATACTCCTTCACCATCTTCACCACAACCACCACCTCAACCACCTCTCATGGGTCATCCTATTTACTTTAACTATCATGACTATCATGAATGAACTTGTCTTTGTTGGTTTCAAAACCAAAATCTCATCTTCTCTCTTAGGGATGAGATGAACTTAATGTTTGCTCACATTGAGTATCTTCTCACTTCCGCCATTGCTTCACTCTCTCCACCTCACCCTTAAAAATTTAGTCATGTCACCTCATAATATGTCACCCTAACCTTTTGCTCAAAGTCACTTCCTATGAATCAAGGATCATCTAGGATTTATGTGTATTAACTTTATTTACCGCATGTAGTATGTTTAGATTTTGGTGTAATTCATGAATTAATGTTCCTTTGTAAGACTTAGCTCTATTTTCCATTAGTATTGTTTATAATACATGCTTCTTGTATGAGTTTCTTAAGTGATGAATGAAACTACTTTATGGTTTACTTGCATGAATTGTTATATTGCTACTAGTTGGAAATGCTTTCTTGCACTTGTACTTCTCACTTTGTTTTGTAACAAAAATCTTATAAAGATCGATCCTTTGGTGCCCTAAACGAGGGGGAGCATACATCAAGGGGGAGTCTTGGCATCATCAATTTCTTTCTCTCTACAACTCGACAATAATCCTTTCTGAGTTCGACAAAAAGGGGGAGAAATGGATCAAAACTCATTAATAACTTTAAAACTTTAATTTTACATAAAATGAGTTTATATTTTGTCATCGTCAAAAAAGGAGAGATTGTTAATACAAATAATGTCTAAAAACGTTATTTATATTTTTCGACCTCTCGATGTTTTAAAGATAACAAAATGTAAAATTATTTACGATAAAAATAAACGTTTACAAATTATTAATCGTAAATTTCCATTTCTAATATAAATTACTTAAGTTATGTATAAACAAATCATTTAAACATGATTAGTGATTAAGAAAATAATTTTTTTTAATCATTACATTTCCACAAAAGTATTTTTAGTCAAACAAATATATACAAAATACTTTTTTAAATAAAAGAAATGTTTTATTTAAATATAAAAATTCAAATATGGTTTTCCCTCCAAAATGGAACCTTCCACACCAGATTTAACCTTCCCCGCTAAGAGAAAAAAAAGGAAGCGTCAGTCTAGTGGGGGCCCCCTGATAGACTGGGCGGCCCCCAAATATATCTAGGACCGCTAGGACCGCCACCAGCTGACCGTTGAGATTTCCTGGCTATAAATACTGCACTATTCCCAGCTAAAAAAAACCTCTTTGAACAAATTTTTCAGTTAACTTTCTCTCACTAAAAAATTATTTCTCTCACTAAATATCTTGATCAATAACATTGTTTAATTTTGTTTTAAGTGATCTAAATTTTTCTTTCTCAGTCATCTATCAAGTGCAAAAGAAGAACAATCGTATTCGCCAAGAAACGAATTATTGTAGTCTAGTGATTTCTCATTCTTTCTTCTAAGAACCAAATCTCTATCTTGATTATCTTGTGTGATTGTGTAAATTAGATTGTGTATAAATCTGATAGTATAGATCTTGTAATTGTGTATTACTTGTGAAGTGGTAGATTAGTTCTAGATAAGATTAGGACTCGATATTTAGGTTAGTGTCGGAAAACAACGTAAGCGAAGTGTAAACAGTTTTCTCCGCCTAAAAGGAGCTTGTTGACATAGTGAAATCTCGAGTGGGATACTTAGGGACTGGATTAGGGCGAAGAGGAGCTTCGTAGCCGAACCACTATAAATCTTGGTGTCTTGGTTTGATTGTTCCTTTCCTTATCTCTTTATATTGTTGTGATTCTTACTTATTGTTTATCTAGTTATTGTTAGTATATATATACAATGTTGGTTCATATTGTTGGTTGGTTGAACATATACTCGAATCTAACAATTTTAGAAGTAAACTTTTAAAACGTAAAATTAAACTATAAACTATTCACCCCCCCTTAGTTTCCACAAAATGTGTTTTACACATTCCGCGATTGTACACCTACACATTCTGCGATTTTACAAATGTACACATTCTGTGACCTACATATTCCGCGACCAAGAATAGGTACACAAGCAGCGACCATAACAATTTTTTGACACACAAATTTGTTAACCACATATGAACATGCATATTTGAAACCTAGGCCATTAAGACATTTTCAAACCCAAATCTAACCATACTAACAACAAAAGACACCTCATGAAATAATTTAGGGCAGTTCAAGCAATTTATCAAGAACATCATCATGAAATATCTTGGCAAGAGGGATAACAGCCATTTTTGCAAGAGACTAGGGACCAAACAAACCACATAAGACCATATTAGCACATAGCCACATAACTACGCATCCTTTTGTGTCTATTTCAAATCCCATGAACATACATAATCATGGAAATTGTTCCTAGCTTTGAAACACAAAGGTTGTAGCACATTCACTAACATCGAATATATCTTAAAAACTCAAACTCATAACCGTTTAAATCTTACAACCCATTTTGAGCATAATTCAATCACAAGAATCATCATATCTTACGATTGAGTTAGAGACATACAAAACTGTTATACACACATGTTGTTCACACCTCTACAAACAAAACCCCCCGTTCAATTTAGGTTTTAACACGGTTTTTTATAAACCCTAATTGGAAAATTAAGGTTTTTGAGAAATTCGTGAGGAAATAATCCAATTCGTTTAAAAGGGTTGATGTATATGTGATTAAGAACGATTTTGTAGTTTACCTTTTGTCTTGAAAACGATTCTTGATTCTTGTTTGATTGTGTGCGTGTGAGAGTTAGAGAGAAGAGAAGAAAATGAAAAAAATTTAACTTTTGATTTTGTGGAAAATAAAGACACCCGTTTTTGTGTTTATAAAAAAATGAAGTTTCACACTTTGTCACTTCCAGACCCTGTAGTTCTTAGGTCTTGCATTTCCCTTTTACAACATTCTAAAGGCTTAGGTGGATTAGTAAAATGACAACTTTAGTCCTCCTATTAGCACACTAAAATGTTAAGTCTTACATTTTGCATTCTAAGCCCTAAAGGTTGAACAAAATAACATCTTAGTTAATTATTTTAACTCCCCTTTAAGAATTGATCCGTTATAGTTCAAAATCCTTTACCGTTTATTCCGTGATTAATTTATGAAAAATCATTTAAAAGACTTATTTAAATATTTCTCCCCCTCAAATAATGTCTCGATTTCTATTGAAAGAGCTGTAGACATTGTTTGAGTTATATAATTCTCTTTTAACATATTTTTCAGATGAGAAATTGATATTACTGATATTTTTGTCAATCAACACATTTTATACCACCAAAAATAAGATTTCTCTTATTTTAACAAATAAGTGCACTGACACGTACACTTATTTTTAGAAAGCACGGGTTGTGTAGCAAAGTATACACAAGCCTTTGTATGAATGTTAAGTAATTCATACCCGAGAAAAAATAATTTCCCGTTGTAAGGTCAAGTTATCTTTTTGACGATAAACTTGCCTGAAAAAAAAATTGAAGACCGGGTTGCTATCTAAAATGATAGCAAACCATTGACATGTTTTGAAAACACTTGAACTTCTACTCGAACTTCATTTACAGCACCGTGTCATTATTAAATGACATTTCTAAGGTCGTAAATGTTATCGATTTTCAAAAGACATGTCAGGGTTACATATTTTTGAATTTTTTTATGATTTTATATTTTTGTATTTTGTTTTTGAAAAAGTTTATGAAAATGAAAATTATTTTTGAATTTTTGTATTTTCTTATTTACATAGTGTACATAGGATATGTGAAGAGTTATCACCATTACTCTTCCTCTTCCTTTGTCAGAAGTTTCAGAGTTTCTGGAGACATACTTCGCATGCGAAGCTTTTTGATCAAGAAGTTGAATCTTTCTCATGGCAAAGCTTTGGTGAAGATGTCTGCAAGTTGATATTTGGTTATGACAAAGTAAAGTTTCACCACTCCATTTTCTACTTGCTCCTTAATAAAGTGGTATCTCACATCTATATGTTTTGATCTCGAGTGTTAAACATTGTTGCAGCATAAAGTGATTGCACTCTTGTTATCATAGTACATAGGAATCTTACTGAATTTAAATCCATATCTGTTAGTTGTGATCTCATCCATAAGATTTGAGCACAACACCCAGATAATGCTATATATTTAGCCTCTATACTAGAGATAGCAGTTCACTTTTTCTTTTTGGATGACCAGCTGACAAGTTTATCCCTTAAGAATTATTCACTTCCAGATGTGCTTCGTCTAGTATCTTGACACCCGGCATGGTCTGCATCTGCATATGCTGTTAGAGTAATGCAAGAATCTTTCGAGTACCATAGACCCATATCAATGGTTCCTTTTAGGTATCGAAAGATTCGCTTAACTGCATGTAAGTGCTTTTTGGTAGGCTTTGCCTGATACCGGGCACACATGCATACTGCAAATACAAGGTCAGGTCTACTAGATCTAAGATACATTAAGGAACCAATCATATCACGGTAATGTGTAGGATCGACTGGTTTCCCCAGTAGATCTTCATCCAGTTTACTTTTGTCCACCGTAGGGGTGTCAACAGAATCAGTTTATAGCATACCATATTTCTTTATTATTTCAAGAGCATAATTAGACTGGTTAATAAAGATGCCTCTAGGACTTTGAAAAATTTAAAGTCCTAAAAAGAAAGACATTTTCCCCATCATCGAAATCTTAAATTTTGAAGTCATTATTTTAGCAAAGACATAAATCTGTACCAATAAGATGTCGCGGCCTGCTTTCCTTATGAATAGAGTTAGATCGACTACACCCTTGGAGAATTCTTGTGATAGTAGAAAACTAGACATCATGTCATACCACGCGTGTGGAGCCTGTTTAAGATCATAGAGTGCCTTTTTGAGCCTGTACACGTGATTGGCTTGTCTTGATTTACGAATCCTTCGGGTTGACTAATATAACACCCTGTGTTTTCAAGTCATTGACGACGTCAACAAATCCGCAATGTACCTTTTGTATTGTACATGGTTGCTTGAAATTGTAAACGTTAGGTTAAATCGCGTACGCCAAAAATTAGCGTTCAATGTAAACGGGTATCAAACAATTAAATATTTACATCAAGCAAGGGTTATATAATTATTTTGAGAATAATTATTAACTTTGTTCATTTTATTTTTATCGGATACGTAAAGAGTATATAGTTTCGCGTAAATTGGTTATAGGCACTCCCGGAACCACAAAAACTTTTCTACGCTTCAACAAATACCCACTTTTATACCCAATACATAAAGTTTACTCAAATATATCATATATATCTCTTATATGCCGAAAATCTAGCAATGTACACAAAGATATACCAAAAACTCTTCCATTTGGTCAACTATACACCTTACTTCATTAATGCAACACCATCCCTACCATACTTTGACTAATGACCATACCCATGGCCATACCTAAGACCATGAGCCATTCCTATGACCATGATGTGTTCCCTTGACTAGAAATACTACTTATATACATATATCTAGTGATGAGAGAAAAGTTACAAGTAAAACACTTAGTGAAAATCAAACATAACCTCCCTTTTCCTCTCTTTGAGCTCACGGCATACACCAAGCAACCACACAAACCCATATCAATTTTTATACAATCCATACACTTCTATGTACACCTATTCTAAGATATACTAAGGCATTTGCAAGCATTGAATCACCATTTCCAAGTATTTCTCAAGTTAAAGAAAGCTAGGGTTTAGTTAAGGAAAGCTAGGGTTTCTTAAGTGCAAGCTTGGTTTTTGTGGCTAAACAAGGGTTTAGTACTTGTACATCATCATCATCATACCTCATAAGGTCTACTTGAACTCTTTATGTTTTTATAATTTTCATTTTTATGCACATGATTATTGTATTTAGCTTATATCACCATTTAGGTTTTATTCATGAAAATGAAGTTATATACAGAAATGATCATTTTACACACTTAATATTATTATGTTTTGTTATTACACAAATCATTTTGAAAAATGATAAAATGTTGTAGTCATATGTTTTGGTGTACACAATGATTATGGATTAATTAGTTATTTCATATTTCAAAATATGTTTTAAGCTAAAGAAATACATAATACCATGTTAAAGTTAATTATTGAAAACATATGATGTTAGATAATACATTAAAATAAAGTTATAACAAGATGGGAAGGCGTGAATGATAATGGGATTTTATTAATAAAAAGTAGCCATATGGTAAAACGTAGTAAATAATGGTAAATGTATTAAGATGTGGTTTGTAAGATATTTAAATGGACTTATTAAACAAGTTGGACACATGAGAGACTTGGATTGGACAAATGGACCAATTATTATATGTATGATAATAGTGACATAATATGAAATCTTATACTAATGGAAAAGAAATAAAGTGGCAAATAAGGAAACAAGGTTGATTTTGGACTTGTGAAAGATGTTCAAACATTATGTCCAAATTCGTGGATAAAACATGTTTATTTTATATTTTTATAGGATGACACATTTCACGACGATTCCGAAAAGGTAAGAAACTTGTTAAACGGATTAAGTAAAACGAAAAATTGTATACCGATAATAAACGAAGTCGTAAGTAAATTTTTATAAAAACATTTTATAAAAATTATTAACAGTAAAAAAACAAGGGTTAAATGATTTTTACTAAATAATACACAATTTAGGATCCAAAAATGATAAGAATCAGTAATTTTCATAATTAATAACGAACAGGAGTTATTAATTCCGCGAGTTTAACGACAATTAATAACTTTATAAACTATTTTTATAAAAGTTACTATTCATGACAGAAAGTAATATTGTAAACCCTCATAAAAATGTAAGAAATTTTCCAAATAACGAGAACGTCCTTGAAAAGAATCGTTACCACGGACTATAACGAATAAAACTACACGTTTATACACGGTTTAGAACGACATTAAATCGAATAAAAATAAACCTAAAGGTCTGATGTGAACAGGAATTTTGACAGTCACAACAGTATGTCCTAAAATCAAAAATGTCGATTTAATGATAACTCGTCTTAGGTACCAAAAGATGGGCATAATGAGAAACTTCGATAATCGGGTTAAAACGCAAAAGTTACGCCAGTTATACTAAAACAGTAATTAAAAACGATAACTTGTTAAACACAAATTTACCAAAACTATTAGATTGGTGATTGAGCTATATTAGAATGTTATATTGGTAATCAAAAGTAATATATACTAGGGATTTCAATAGATGAGGTCCTCTGTCGAATGGCTTTTTCGACGGAGTAGTTGTATTTACGATTTAATAGTGTCCAACTCCTCGAACGTCATTGTCATGACCACTTAATTAAGATAGCCCGAACGATGAGTAACGATGTATACAACTAGTAAGATTAATATCAAGAACTCGGATACTTATACGACCGTAATGATAATTTAGGTTGCATTTCGATCTTTTACCGTGATCGCATTAACTGCCGATATTTGGATATATCAGAACTCAATGTGAGTTCATAGCCCCACAGTTTTTACATGCTTTGTTTTAAACAAATTTTTGGGGTGGAAAACATGCAATTTTTACAACTTGAACACAAGTGGTTAAGTATTAATATTAATGATTACTGTTTCTAAGTAGCGCTAACCCATCTGAGCCCATTAACATTAACTGTAATTACGAGCGCAGAATGTTATAATAGATCTATTGGGGTTTAGACAACCCCTTTCGGGTGATAGCTAACACCTGAACAACTAACGTATACCATGAGTCGAATAAAAGGATGTTTCGGGTTTTAGAACACACTCACAACGGGCAATGGAGGCCATTAATTTGGTACTCACATACGTCAAGCTTCAGTGTCATGAGCTTAGAGCAACGTAATTACATTTATATGATGTCTGCATTTGTTGCATTATCATACGGGAGATCTTGTGGTCCTACAATATATGATTTATCAAACCTATGAATTCACCAACATTATTGTTGATGTTTATAAAGTAAATGTTTTTCAGGGATCAATATATCCCATCGAGGTGGCGATGGATACATTTCGGGTTTTGAAATGGGATGGTCATCCCATAAAGAATTTTGTCGCATTTCCATTTTATGTCTATACAAACTTGTAAATTTTGGATTAAGTGAACAAGTTAAGCTCGGGCTTATGTATCAAATACTTGTTATATCCCAATATATCATTTTCAAATGACTTTTTGGTCGTTCTATATATATCTTGTGTTATTGATCTAAGAAGTAACACGCCCCGGACCCATATTCCGCTGCGACCCAATTTGGGGGTGTTACAACTAACATAGACCACTTCGCGAACCTCGCCATTTAAGAATGCAGTTTTGACATCCATCTGATAGATTGTCATGTTCTTGTTGGCTGCATTAGCAATAAAGATACGAATGGCCTCTATTCTAGCAACGAGTGCAAATGATTCCTCAAAGTCAATCCCCTCATCTTGACGGAATCCTTGAGCAACCAATCGAGCCTTATTTTTAAGCACACCTTCAAATTCATCTTTCTTGACTTTGTAGATCCATATTAATTTGATCAACATAACAAGATCTGGACAGGGTACTAATTCTCAAACTTGCAGCCGTTCAAAATATTTGCATTTCTTCTTGCATTGCATTGCTCCACGACGGTTCAGTCATTGCTTTTTTGAAAATTTTCAACTCAACAGAAGTTAGGAAGGAATCGAAATAACACCACATGGTGTCCGTCTAGAGTTGCTTTCTTGTGGAGACTGATCTAGAAGGATTTTCAATCACATTTGTTAATGGGTGGTTCTTAATCCATCTACCAAGAAGTTAAAATAGAGTGTGGGATAACTACACGTTTGAGGATGACTCTTGTGAAGATGAGTCTCTATTGAGAATATTTTAAACTAAAGTGTATTCAAATAATGCAGGTTTTGTTTGTACATCAGCACCTTAAGAAACTAAATTTTCATAAAGTGTTTCATAACAGGGATCATCAAAGTGTGTGTTTTCTATCTGTTCCGCAACACCTTGAGAAATAGTTAGAGATTGATCATGTTCTTGAGTTGATGAAGTGCTTGCAGATGGTGCATTATGTTTAAAAGAAGTAGATGCAGGTGAACCGGTTGGATCACCAGGTCTTCGAGCAGCAGCTGCGTAAACTGGAGAAACAACACTTGGTGGAGGGTTAAAGAATTCATCAAACATTGATTGGAACAAGAGATCCCAATCATTCTTTGAGGGTGGTACATAAGGTGGTTGTGGAATAGGATTAGGCACGAGTCCTGAACAGAGTGTTCCAGGAGTCATTAATTAAGGCGCGGGTCCTGAACTGAACTGTTTAGAAGCCATTGCTGTCAGCTCATCAAACGTGACATGAATTGTTTCTTGAATAAGTCGGGTTCTTTTGTTGTAGATTCAGAAGGCTTTCTTTGCATGAACATACCCAACAAAAATACCAATATCAGCCTTTACTTTCAATTTACCGAAATCCTCACTATCGTTTGTCGGATAGCATAAGGAACCAAAGACACGAAGATAGGATAAATCAGGTTTCTAGTCATGCATAAGCTCATAGGGTGTTTTGTTGTAGCGGAGACGTATTAGGGAACGATTTTGGGTATAACATGCTGTAGAGACTGCTTCTGCCCACAAGAACAATGGAGCTTTAGAGAAAATTAACATGGTGCAAGCAGCTTTCACTAAAGTCCGGTTCCGTTTTTTGACAATTCCATTTTGTTGTGGAGTGCGAGCAACTGATGTTTCATGTGTGATGCCGACATTCTCATAATAATCTTTAAGAGTTTGATTCACAAACTCGGTTCCATTATCTGTTCGGACGTTTTGGATAATTGCATTCATACGAACTTGTATCTGTTTCAAACATTTGATAATAATCTCAGGAGCTTCGTCCTTTGAACGTAGAAACTTTACCCATGTAAACTGAGAGTAATCATCAACAATTACTAAGATGTACTTCTTCCTTTTTATACTTTTTACTTGCATTAGCCCACAAAGATCCATATGCAAGATATATAGTTGTTCCTGGTTCTACAACTTTTGGTTTGTGAGAGGCTTTCTTACTTTTTCTTAGAGAACATGCTGAACATAAATGATCTTTCTCGAATTTAAGCTTTGGTAGACCCCGAACAAGACCTTGTTTTGCTAACTGGTTGAGAGTACCGAAGTTTAAGTGTGACAACTATCGATGCCATAACCAACTTTTTGTCTTGGAGTCTTTGGAAAGAAGACAAATCAGAGAAGATTTCAACATATCATCAAGAGAAATAGTGTACAAATTTATGTCTCGAGATCCAAAAATTAAATCAACCCCATCCAAATTCCGAATAAAACACGCATGTTTTTGAAATGCAACTTCCAGATCTGA